>CM067064.1:19190591-19483091 GCA_033980235.1 Diadema setosum
ATCTCCAAACACATAGAGGGATGATAATGAAAACGTTTTCTTCTCGTTCAAACAGAGGCATGTGTGTAAAGTTAGGTAATACCCCATGAAGTTAACAAAAAGTGTTTAAAAGATTCAAAGATAAATTGTTGTCTTTATGCTGGAAAAATGAATTTCTCCAGATTTCATATTTACATTTCTGCATAGTGAACACTTTTTGAACGATAGTGTAATCAATGAATAAAATGATATAGCATCAAAAATTATGATAATAGGTCTATCATAGTGTATAACTTGAACTCTGCCTTTTCACTGATAACACATTTTTATCTTAGATTAAACAGCACAGTCGCCATGCTCTCAGCAAGTCTGCCCCAGACCTGTCGGCCTCGACAGCGATGCCGGACCTGCGCCAGGCGGGAGAAATGTCTCATCTCGTCCTAAATATAACAACAGATCCAACAGCATTTCAACAAACCATCCACGAGGCTGAGCCGCCAACAACATCCAACGACCAATCAAAGCAAGCTGGAGCCCGGCTGGACTCCAGTTTGAACTCGCTGCTGGTAGGCGTATCATCAGCGGATGTGGCGTTGTCGTCTTCCAACTCATCCCTTGCTCAATCCACCAATATTCCCATGGCGACTTCCGATGATGATGTCGAACAGAGTTCGAGTGATTCGAGTGACTCGGCGAGTGGATATCCGAGTAGCTTGTCCGATTCCAGCAGCTGCAGCTACAGCCCTGTGAGCGTGTCATCGGATGCGGATGTGGTGTTTTCGTCCTCCAACACATCCCTCGCTCAATCCACCAACATTCCCATGGCGACTTCCGAGGATAACGTCGAACAGGGTTCGAGCGACTCGAGTGATTCGAGTGGATATCCGAGTAGCTTGTCCGATTCCAGCAGCTGCAGCTACAGCTCCGTGAGCGTGTCATCTGATTTGGTCAGTTCGGATGAGGCCGATTACACCAGCTGCCCACCAGATATTTGCCGCACACGGGAAGAGACCACTGACAACTGTAGCGTCGAGGTAAATACTTTACAGCAGACCATTACATTCGCAGTTATTTTAACGAAAACAATTAAACGGATATTCATCGTAGGGATCTACACACATTTTGCTCCGTTTATCACCAATCATCGACAATATTCATACTTTGATAGCTTCGTTACGTTCATCTGCTGATTTATTTTTGCAATCTAAAACAACGGCATCAACAAAGTTCTTCAAAATGTAATGAGAATTTATGTAAAAAAGTGACAATTTATCATTAGTCAGTCTGACACATTCTGACATATTCTGACCAAACTGCAATAGATCACCGCCACCACCAAGTCTGCTCCGCCGGAGATCTCTGGTGAAAGGAGCTTGCCTACCGTCGACGAAAGCTCCGGGAGCTCGACGTGGTCCGAGTATTGTCAGAGCAAGGAGGATGAAGTTTACCAGACGTCATCCTGCCCACCCGACATCCTTCGTAGATTGGAGGAAAGCCCGGGAGCTTCTCGCTGCCAGGTATAAGAGATGAAGACGTCGATAAACAATTGAAGTAACAGAAAATCATTCCACCGTACATACCCGCTGTATTATTTCAGACATTTAAGGAAATAAATAAGGTGGTGATGATTAAAATTTACTACTGTTCAGTACCTATCAATCAAGTGAGATTTTTGCAATGATATTCCTCTGGCATTACATCCTGTTCATTACACATTAACTACCCCTCTCCTCAAAAAAAAAAAAAAAAGGAAGGATAAACAGTAATATTTATAATTCATCTGAAACCTTTCCCCTAAAATAGAATCAATTACAAACATCAAGATTGTTATGTTGTTTTACCGTTGATCGTTTCTTTCTGATGCAGTATGATCAATTGCATGCTGTTAACCTGTTCTTATTTTCAAATCCACCTCTAAATCAGTGACACATTGAAGAGTGGTTGAAGTATTGATAATACGCCTATAATTCCTCTCTGGATTAACTGATTGCGAGGTGCTGCTTTTTGAATTGCCAATTTTCTCGCCACCATGCAAGGAAAAGTGAGTTGTTGTTACTGCTGTTGTTGTTGTTGTTTTTTTCGCCACAACAAAGTGATATCTGCTCTTTTCATCTTTTATCCCCCAAAGCAGGTTAATTCCGCAAGAACCTCTAATGAAAACATCCATGATGGTAACAGATGAACGAAATGATAAAGGAATTAAAATTATGATATCAGGTCCACTAGGGTATAACTTGAACATGTCTTTTCACTGATAATAAATTTCGATCTTGGATTAAATAGCACCGACGCCATGCTCCCAGCAAGTCTGCTCCAGACCTGTCGGCCTCTACAGCCATGCCGGACCTGCGCCAGGCGGGAGAAATGTCTCATCTCGTCCTTCATACAACGACAGATCCAACAGCATCTCAACAAGCCATCCACGAGGATGCGCCGCCAACAACATCCAACGACCAATCAACGCAAGCTGGAGCCCGGCTGGACTCCAGTTTTAATTCGCTGCTGGTAGGCTTACCATCAGCGGAAGTGGTGCTGTCGTCTTCCAACACATCCCTTGCTCAATCCATAGATATTCCCATGGCGACTTCCGATGATGATGTCGAACAGAGTTCGAGTGATTCGAGCGGATATCCGAATAGCTTGTCCGATTCCAGCAGCTGCAGCTACAGCTCTGTGAGCGTGTCATCTGACTTGGTCAGTGCAGATGAGGTCAATTACAATCCTTCGTCTTGCCCAGCGGATATTTGCCGCAAACGGGAAGAGACTATCAACGACTGTAGCGTCGAGGTAAATATTTTACAGCAGATCATGACTAACGCTGTTATTCTAACGAAATCCATTTAAGGCGTATTCATTGCAGGGATCTTTACACATTTAGCTCCGTTTATCACCATCCGTCGACACGATATTCATGCTTTGATAGCTTTGTTATGTTCATCTGCTGATTTATTTTTGCAATCTAAAACAACGGCATCAACAAAGTTCTTCAAAATGTAATGAGAAATTCTTTAAAAAAGTGACAATTTATCATTAGTCATTCTGACACATTCTGACCAAACTGCAATAGATCACCGCCACCACCAAGTCTGCTCCGCCAGGAATCTCGGGAGGCAGGAGCTTGTCTACCATCAACGAAAGCACCGGGAGCTCGACGTGGACCGAGTATTGTCAGAGCGAGGAGGGTGAAGTTTACCAGACGTCATCCTGCCCACCTGACATCCTCCGCAGACCGGGGGAAAGCTCGGGTGCTTCTCGCTGCCAGGTATAAGAGTTGAAAACGCAGATAAACATTTGGAGTAACAGAAAATTATTCCACCGCGTCTGTATTATATCCACATTCAAGGGATTAAAAAAAAGTCGGTGCGTTTTGAAGACGAGAATCGAATGTTGTTGTACTTTTAATTATTGTTCAGTACCTAGGACCTATCGCCTCGTAACTTATTTTGCATTAACTTTGATTGCTGACATTCACTTTGATTGGGGAGATACCATAGAGCAGGTGTCAGAGTACAAATACCTTGGAATAATTGTAGACGATAAATTTTAAGTGGGATGCAAATACTAAGAAAATTTAGTCAAAAGGAAACCAGCGATTGTATTTCCTTAGAAAACTCTGGTTATTTAATGTGAAGAGTCAAACATTTGTTTTGTTTTATTAAAGTGTAATATAGTCTGTTATGTGTTTTTTATCAGTAGCATGGTTTAGTAGTTTAACAGAGAAAAATAAGTTTAAATTCATAAGGGTTGTATCACTGACAAGTCAGTAAATTATAGGAATGCCTGTGCAACATCCAGAGGATATTGTACAATTTGTTTTTGTGTTCAGATTTGATATTGTAATGAAAGATGAATCACATCCGTTTCATGATGAGGTGACTGTAAACAGATCAGGTAGAATTAGACTTTCAAAAGTAAAGACGGAGAGGTTCAGACGGTCATTTCTGATCGCAGCATGTAAAGCTTTCAATAGCAGATTTAATAGATGAGGTTATGTTTTTTGTTATTTATAGTACATGTCATATGTTTAAAATATGTGAACTGTTTTAATGATTCATGATTCATGAGTCGTATTTTAAGACAAGTGCCAGATGACTCGGCCCAAGTATGGCTCTGACCTATCTACAATCAATGTACTGTATGTGTTGAGCTTAACTACCCTGTGTGCAATGTATTTGTAATGTGAAAGTCCAGTATGTGTGCACTTGATGACAATTGTATTGTTCATTAGTTATGTTGAATTGTTACATATTTTTGACTCATTGCAAAATAATTGTACACAAATTTGTAAACAGCAGAAGTGTAATTGTGGATGAGCCAACAGTACACCTGGGAAGTTTTGAGCTGCATGTCTTGCCAACCCTATGACCTATGACTGAATTGAATGTTTTAGATTTTGTGATTAAATATTTTTAAATTATTATATATTGTATTTGTTACTGGAACATACACAGAAAAGGAAAGAAGGAAAAGAATTAAGAGAACTTTTCAACAAAATACAAATATGATAACATTATTGAGCATTCGCAATACGTCACACTGCCTGTTATATTTTAGTTTTTTTTTTGTATTAAATGTATGTATTTTATGTATGTATGGTATAAAACTCATGTTAAGTTATTTCATGATTTATATTCTTCATTTATGCACCTCTATCTTTATGTATGTCCGAAAACAAATTTTATGTATATTTTATACATGACAATAAATTATCTTAAATCTTGAATCTTGAATCTTGAATGCGCAAGTCAATTGTTTGCATTCAGACAACAACCTTGGAAGATTGCCGATATCAGTAAAATACATCTGAGAACAGAGCAATCAGTTCGACATCCACTGAAATTTACTGAAAATTTCATACTTCCGAAAGTAACTGAGTCGAACGACATGATTTATTTTGTAGATAGCGCGCATGCAGGATATAGAAGAGTTATACACGTCACGCAGTGTTCATGGATATAGTGAGGAGCACAATTTTTGGCAATTACGATGATATCTCATATCTCATCAAATCACAATTATTGCAACCATGAATTAGTTACATCATTATTACTGGCATCAATGGTAGATATTGTTTCTGACGAGCTCCGATTATCATGAAATAGACCCCCTTAAGAAATCATCATGCAGTATTTACTTAAACTGTATAATTATTTCACAGCCGAGATTGCTCACAGCTCCACCCTGGATCACAGAGATTGAGAGCTCAATCACCATGGCGACAACCGTCTCTCTCGAGGCATCATTTGATACCTCTGAGAACGAAGATTGTCAAGTAGTGTCCTCTTGCCCGCCTGGTGTGTCTCATAGATCAGAAGAACATGATCACTGGCAGGTAAGACGCAGAGTAAATGTTCCGAGACTCTATTGTTAAAATGAACTTACTGCATGTGCGCACTGAAATCTTCGATAGCCAGTATGCCCTCTTGTGCCTCATACATTAAATTCGCTAGTTTTCGCAAACGGTCCTACAGAGGATATACTGCTGTGGTAGAATTTACCTCGAGGGTCATTAACGGTCCTAAAGAGGATATTCTGCTGTGGTAAAATTTACCTCGAGGGTCATTAGATGACCGTTGTAGAAGCATATATCACTGACGAGCTATGTATAAACAAAATTAGAGCATCGTGTGAAAATAAACCACTAGAAGTTTCTGATCAACTGCATTAATTCTTATAATCTTAACAGCTCTGTCCATTTGCGAAGTATGCCCGGGTTTTATCTGCTCCATCGGCCACCGATGAGCGGTGCCAGAACAAAGAGGATTCTTCCGAAAGGGATGACAAGGACTGTGAGACGGCAGCCTGTCCGCGTGGTGACCCAAGTCCATCGGGGGTAACCCCACGAACTGACAACTCATTCAAAATGAATGGAGAGGTAAAAGACGGAATCAACTTGATTTGTAATTACGCGCGTGAGATGTTTAATTGTTGTAAAATTAATCCTATTTCGGGTGACTATCCAATAGAATGCGAATAAAAACTGAAATGTACCGGATTATTCTTTGATTGTAGCATTTTGGGATGCTGTAACCATATTTGCTATTTGGGCTTATCTATTAACGACGGAAATCAAACACTAAGCCGTTGATTGGTCAGTTATGTGCCAACCTATACCGTATTCAAATTCATTCATTTGCTTTGATGTAGGGCAATTTGTGAATCAGTTGCTACATATACCTGTTTTATATTTCTTTGCAAGTCATTGTGTCGTGAAAATAGCCCGTGTATTAGCATTAACAATACAAGGTTTAGAGTTGAAAATCACAGGCTGGCTATAAACATAACAAATCATGACAATCTTGATCTTCTTTTCTTTCCCAACCCCTGCTCTCTCATGCAGCAGCTACCAACAACCCTGTCTACTTCAGCTACGTGTGCTCTTCCCACTACCACCACCATCTGCACAGCAGGACAGGTCTCTCAGATCACACTTCAGACAAACATCTCCGTAGGACCAAGCCTCGGACCCAGGGAGGGACCAGCAGAGGCAAGTAGATCATTTCAACATCTCGGGGGGACACGCCATACCGACCACGTGGAATCACCACCAGACATCAAGAGCCAAAGCGCCGAAGGAGAGTCTTTCAAGGGCAGTAAGCCTACGTCAATTGAAGGTCCAACTTCCAGTTCGACTGTTGCCATGGCTACCCAGATGACATCTCGAGGGGACATGGAGAAGATGGTGGTGGAGTTGGGAGGACGAAGCAAAAGCATGTCAGCTATCAAGACGAATGTCGGAGGTCTCTCCTATGATCTCTTTGAGCCTGGTCAAAGGATCTGCGCCAGAAATCACAAGATTTCCTTCAGTCTGTCACCCGACGAGTTCTACAGAGTTGAGAGCCTGGAGCGTTGTCATCGAGAAAGAGAACTTGAGATGAAGAGACAGAAAATCATCGGAGAGGTAAATAGGTCCTTAAAAGTTGGTTTTAGTCCTCTATTATCTTGGTAATCAAGTAATGGTATAAACTTGTTTTGCTACTTTTAGATTCGTATGAGCTAATCCAATTCTTTGAACCGCTATGCTGACACGGTTACACATTTTTCAATGTACATACCAGTTTGTTTATGGTTTTGTTATTGTAGTTGTAGAAATTATCATTCCTACAGTGTGGATCGAGTGACATACGTCCCAAGGGATAGAAATTAATTCATACGCAGGGACAGAACTAGAAAGAAAGAAAGGAAGAAAGAAGGAAAGAAAGATAGACGGATAGATAGATAGAAAGAACTACATCAAGACAGAAAAAAAAGAAAGAAAGACAAACAGACAAACAGAAAGAAAGACAGAAATAAAGAGAGAAAGAGATCGAGAGAGGACCAGAAATAACTTGAACACTGTCATACATCAGGGAAGTTGATTGGTATACACACACAATGTCATATAGGTAGGGAAACTTCCTCGCTTCATCTTGTTTAGTAACATTTATTTTGCCGTTCCTAATCTCAATTCATAGCACAAGTTCTTCGCTGATGCCTTCACATCGGTCATCCTGTCATTGCCGCCAGCCCACCACCACCGGGCGAGGCAAGCCTCGCTCCCCGCGCTCCCAGCCAAAGTTACGGGTGGCCCAACAGAGCCTCATTACAAAAGCCGAGTTCCCAAGTCAGCTGTCTGCCGGGATCAGTCGGTGCAGACCAACAACCACCTGACTAGCTTCCAGCTCCAGATGGACCTGGTATAAACATCATCCCTCTCTATCTTTATCCATGATTAATATCGACTTTATTTTGTTATCGCTGAACGTAATATTCGCGATCTATTACAGTTTGGTGGCAATCCTATGATCCATTCAACATCATTTATTGGCGGAGAAACCATTACCGACGTCACACGAAAAATGTGTGATTATATAGCTCTCAATATTCAGGCAAAGGTTTAAAGTTTCTTTAACCCCGCTCTTCAAAAGCCTTGTACATGACTGCATTTCAACGATCGAAACCTAGAAGTAAGCATGCATTCAAAGCATTTTCATTGTCCCATACTGTAGCCACAGCGTCGACTCTTCGACAATTTCAATTCTGATCATGCACTGTGCTGTCATCCGTAGATAAACGAATTTGGACATCAGCAGACCCGTTATACTCCAAGGGGCCATACTCTTATAATACTTCTAGTTACAAAAGCAAGCAAAAAAGAAAAAAAGAAAAAAAAACACGTCAGATCATTGGTAAATTTAATGTTATGTGCTGCTATAATGCAATTCCAATGTCCAGATACCAGAGAGTTCTGCAAAAGGCAAGGAACGATACAACAGCCCGCCGCAGAAGGTAGACTTCTCGGACGATATCGCGGCTTCCAGTCTCGATGATTTATTGGAAAGGAAGTGCGGAGGAGGAGTCACTTTCCACCTGCGACAGGATTCTACTTTATGCCAAACAGGGTTGAGGCTTCCTGGTGAAGAACAGTGGCTTAATGTAAGTATTGAACGGACACGCATGTGATTGGCAATTTTTCTTATATTTTATAATTTATTTATTGTGAAAGATTGGGCTGCTATACTGTTTAAAAGTTTGTGGAATAAGAAGAAAGCTTACTAACATTACTTCTATGCTCGTGGAATGTTAGCTACCGGTATGCAATGATTTTGCATTTCATCGCTAAATTTGAGCAGAGTTGGTTTCGCATGAAAGCTAGCAAGAAAAGGAGAACAAGAACAAGAGAGAGGGAACAAAAGGTGTGAGGCTACAGGTGAAGACGAAAGGGAAAGAATGTGAAGGGAAATGTTTTCATTTTTATGTACATACTTGAGAATTTAAAGTGTGTAATTTATGTGAAATTTTAGAATTTTTCCATTCTGTCAAGTTATTGCATTAATTTTTCTTTGTTATCAGAACAATATCTGGAACAAGCCACTGCGTCCACTGCCCCAAATCGGAGAATGTCCCTCCCCGCAAATCTCTGATCACAAGCTGACGTCACCGGCACATGACAATCCTGACAATGCCGAAACATCCTTACGGTCCGCACAGGATGAGCCGCGCCAACACGGACAGGTGTCTGCGTCAAACGGCCTTTCGGGGGAAACACAAACGAAGGAGAAACGCAGTGTTCTATTTCTACCATCACCACGCAGCGCGTTGCCATCCACAGCGCAGAAGACCACCAGTAATCATCTCTCACCGCCAACATCAGATGGGGCTGACGGCCCCTCTCCGACAACAAAGATGATTCTGATGAAGACTACCCCGGGCTGGACTACCTACACCTTGGTGATGCCGAGAGGAACGCGGTGCCTGGCTAGCAGAGTGCCAAAGAGAGTCAAGGCTTTATTGGAAAGATCTCGCAGGGAGCCACATCAGCTGAAGATTGAGATGATGACTCGCCACAGCAGGGCTGAAAGGAGGATGAAGGTACACGATTCGCGTAACGTGAGATAAAAATAATGATTAACTCACTTCTAAGATTTGCCAAAATTATGAAAGATAAAACTATGCCATAATTCTATTAGCACAATGATCAAAATCATTGTTCTCTCTTCATCTTCACTTATCACTATTTAAGACAATAAAGTTTCTGAAAGTCAAATTGTAAATCAATTTTCATATATATCAAGAAACATCAGTGGGAAAGATTACCTTGAGAACAGGATTGTGATTATTTCCTGAAAATATAATTTGCATTTCGGTCGGATGTGAACTACATTTTTGTATTTTCACGTAACTATATACGACTTTTACCGTAATCATAATGTGCCTCTTATCATGATAGATGCAAGCATCCGCCCGCAACGCAAAGCTCAATGCAGAGAAGACCCATAGAGTTGCTGTCCGGGAAAGAAAACAGAGCATTATCTGCGACAGACAGTTTCAGATGAACCTCAACATCTACTACAAGCAAGGGGCCGCTCGCGATTTCAAAGAGGAACTCGACGCCACCAGGAAAAAGAAGGCTGAGGCAATCGCCGAAAGGAGGAGACAAGTGCTCGAGCGGAGGAGAGCGAAGATAGAGAAAGAGGAACACCTGGATGAACGTAGGGAGGAGACGCACCCCTGTGTACCTGATGCAGGGGTTGGCAGTGTGCCAGAGGGGATGACTGATGGTCTCACTATTCTGAACATGGAGAGCGGAGGCGTGAACTTGGAAAACACCGAGGCACAAAATCATCGATTGCAAGAAATCACAGAGACCTATCATGAGGAAGAGCAAATCTGCACCGCAACGGCTGATTCTGAGGACGAAGTTTACCGAGCAGCAGGCGAATCCCGGCAGCATCGTGGGGAAGTTCCTGAAGAGGAGTCGAATGATGATGAAGAGATTTGGTCACCTGGGGATGTTGATTGGAATGAGATTGCCGAACAGGGCGTAACGGAATACAGAGGGTGCACTTCCGAATTTGACAAAGAGGAGGAAGAGAGCGAGGAGAGTGGCACGACGCAGGAGGAAAGCGATAGTGAGATGGAGGAATACTGGGAGGAAGAAGATCGGGGCGATGATGAAGAGGGAGAAGGTGACAGAAACAGAGGAATACCGGACGACTTGCAGCAGGCGAGGGAGGAGCCAGAAGTCGTCGAAAATGAAGCAGAATTCCCGCACAACGTCGTCGAAGTGGACGAATTCCAAGATGCTGAAGATAGCGGTGACGAGGAGATATTTTACAATGAACCGTCTGCTGAATGGGACCAGGATGATTCCGATCTGCACAGTGACCTCTTTTCTGGTGCAGACGAAAGGGAAAGTCATTAAAGACTATAAGGTACGCA
Source organism: Diadema setosum (assembly GCA_033980235.1). Lineage (NCBI taxonomy): Eukaryota > Metazoa > Echinodermata > Echinoidea > Diadematoida > Diadematidae > Diadema > Diadema setosum. Next base: position 19,201,272 of record CM067064.1, read on the forward strand.
AAAGCACTGGATAACAGGATGATGATGAGGAGGAACGGTTGAATGAAGGCATTGACGATCACCACTGGTAGTTGGAAGACGAGGACGAGGGAGGAGGAAATGGTGGAGCTTATAACACTGAGAGAGAGGGCGGCTATGATGGAACCTGAGTGAGTGAAGACTAACACGAAAATGACAATAGACGGCAGGAACAGAAATGGTACATCCAGAATGAATATTCAGATTGTGTTTTGGGCAATGCTGGATAAGATTACTTCAAAAACAGCAAAGAGGAAAGATTTGAAGGGCAAGCTGGAAGAGAGAGAGAGATGACAAAATGATGACTCTACGCAGGAGCGAGTGGGGGTTCCGAAGCTCTTTGCTAAGACGGGGAGCGTGATTCAAATGAGGCTGCACATCCACTGCGAGATAACCATGGAGACGGATGACACCGTGGAAGACCACGCTCTTGGAGGTTAACTTGGGGAGAAAACGGCACCAGAAAGAGAGGTAGAAGAACATCGTGTAGGCAATTAACACAATCAAAATGCCATTAATCATGAAGATCTTGAGGAGAATCAATGGAAGCAAACGACAGCAGCAGACAACAAACACAGGAGAAGTTGGGTGTATCTAACCAAATACAATGTATAGGACTTTGTGGATCACGTGAAGAAAACAAGTGATTTGCCTCATGAGTGCAAGGCTTACGGCATACACAGGATTAATATCGAGGAGTACAACTTTCAGAGCACAGAGCCATGGTGAAGATATACATAACTGAGGCTTATGATGACATCAAAAGAGCATAATAACTAAATGATCTGCACGAAAGAACGAAGAGAATCTAGAAGATACATGTACATATTTCGCCGGGTTTGACCCTTTCATCGCAAAGGCTTGCCTGAAAACAATTGGGTAAAAAAGATCTAGATACAGACTGGCGTCGGATGGCGACTCAAGAGCTAAACGAAGAGGAATGCGAGCACTGGAAGAGAATACAAACAGTGTAAGAAGAAAAACGACTTGGATTACAAGGACATATGATGAATAGATTAGGAATGTAATGTGCAGCAGATCTTTGTCTTAAAAGAAAACATGAGCGTTTAACATAAGTTGTAAGCCAGAAAAGACTGAAAATCATTGACAAGAGCATGAAGGGAAAGTACGAAAATGGGATGGCATTGTTAATACCATTTGCATAAAATATGACAGCCACATGAATATCTCAAGTTTTCAAAATGGGAGTAACGAAACGAAATATCTTTTGTCTTGGTACCCTATCTATGGGGAGATAAAAATGGCATATATGATGTAAATATTCAAAAGGTATTCCATACAAGACAAAAAAAAAAAGAAAAGAAAATAATTCTGGTCAAATCAAACATGCATAGAATAAGCACCGAGTGAAAGAAAATGTTTTAGATGCTGATCAGGCTTGAAATAATGATCTTCTAAGAAGTAATGAAAATAAGAAAAAAAAAGCAAAGGGAACAAAAAAAATGATGAAACTTATTATTAATGTAGATCAAATACGCTTAATTTTAGCACGGAGTGAAAGAAAATGTTTTAAATGCTGATCAGGCTTGAAATAATGATCTACTATGAATTAATGAAAAGAAGAAAAACTACAAAAAAAAAAAAGCAGCAAAGGGAACCAAAAAAACCATTATGAAACTTATTAATGTAGACCAAATATGCTTAATTTTAGCACTGAGTGAAAGAAAAATGTTTTAAATGCTGATCAGGCTTCAAATAATGATCTACTAAGAAGTAATGAAAAGAAGAAGAAAAAAAAAACAACAACAAAGAGAACAAAAAGAATGATGAAACTTATTATGAATGTATTGAATATTGATCTTTTAATTCTTATATGAAAATGTTATACAATGTATAACATTGATATAATGTATTCTATTGAATACTTGTACATATGTGAATAAAGTAATATTTTCATATCTTCCAGTGCCAATACTCTTTTTTTCCTGTGTCCAATAAGTGCAAATAGGTAGAATGTTCTATGCATTATGAATAATGGTTGTTTAGTAGTTGTAGCACTTTTCTGCCATAAGAATTGATCACACGTATATAGATATCCAGAAATCTTAAACATCAAATCTGATTCACAGTTATTCAAATAATCATTCCTGCCATTGTTAATAAAGACACAGATATTGCTGCAGTATGTTTGAGGTGACTGGTGTCTGTACATGATTGTTAATTGTGATTGTGGCATATTATAAAAGGTCACATTTTACTGTGGAGAATGGGTTAAATCTTTAACTACTAGGAGATTGTACAAGAAACATGAGCAACATTCATACTCATGGCAGTGTGATTACGTATAGGTTCCCATTTTTTTCATTGGTGGCAGTGTGATTACATGTACATGTAGGTTCCTATTTGATCCATCATGAGGATGAATAAGATGTGTGCTGATGTCACAGCTTTTTCTTTGAAATGTAAAATTTTGATGGGTCTTCAGGACTTTCCTTGATGTATATACACAATGTGGTTGAGGTGTTGATGATAAAGTCACTTAAGGGTAGACCGTTAACGAGGAAGAATTCGCCAACTACCAAACCGTAAATGAAAATAAGAGAGAAATGCAACACAAGAAATGATGAAACGTAATTACACCTTGATGAACAGTTAATATTTTCACATGATGCTTTTAATGATAGTGCCAACAACCAATGGACTTCAAGAACACATGACTTTATGGTCATGTAGACACAGAGATACATGCCTTGTTTCCATCAATGAAGTGACCGTTTCAATTCACAGTCATCTGGTGCAAATACAAACAATAACATAAACTTGAATGAGAGTATGTAGGACTGGGTTATGATGTGCACACATATTGTACAGTCAACCTTGCCTAAGTTGAATCTATTTGGATTGAAGAAAAAGCTTCGACTTGGAGAAAATTTGACTTCTGACGGATTAAACCCAATAGTATAGTAAAGAGAACTTGAAATGACCTTTGACTTGGGCGATTATTCGATTTATGCGAGGTTGACTTTAGCAAGGTTGTATTGAACTACAGTTTGACCTCATGATAAGGAAATCAGACACAGCTGTATAGCGATAAATACAACTTGTACACCGGTAACCAGGAAATTTCAGTGGTCCCAAGCAGCCCATTATAACTAGGCTCCTCTGCACCTGGATGTCAGTACAGTATATGACTCCTGATTTTATCTTTGACACAAATAGATATATATACATTGTACTGTATTATACCCAGTAGCCAAACACATATACCAATACATAAAGTTGTATTATATTTCATATAGGGCCTTGTAGCTCTGCCAATATAACAAGTTTTGTCTTCATATAAGCAGGAACAGTTTTACAGCTGTGTGCCGTACTGCACACACAAATTTATAGCTCATGTAAATTGCAACAAATTAACAATATGAAATTATGAATAGGTTTATTTCGATGTCCTTTCAGGACACACAAATACATTAGGTGTTAAAGCCTTTATCTTGGATTTCTCCATTGCTTTGAAAAAAAAAAAAATCATCTTCACATTCCTCCCTTGCTGGACACATATCTTTCATACTCCATAGCAACTCTATTGCACAAAACATTCACAAATACATTTGTACATGTATAACATCTGGGGCCAGTAAACATTAACAAATCAAAGGCACGCTTTGTCTTGGTTTTTTTAGGCAAATAATCAACAAACAAGAAGGGCTCCAGCAAATAATTTGTTCTTTTAATACTCAGCATAAGTTGGACGAATACAAACACTATGATATGTATGACAATGTAGTGGTCAGTAACATTATAAAATGTACCTCACAGCCAGCTTGTTGCCCTGCGCTTGCCCTGGGCTTGAGGATTTGGATCATCCTTTCCATGCAGTATCAGTCTCTTCATATCAATAAATCATGGAAGATTTCAGAGTTAAGAGAAACCACAATGAAATCAAGATTGTAAATGTCATGACATCGTCCTGTTACAAGTACAGTACATCCACTTTCCTCCATACTCCATTGAACATCTCCAGTTTGGCAGACTCATAGGCATCTCTGCTGCATCATCACCATGACGACGCACAGAAGATGATGCTAGTCCTCCAATGGAAAAGATGAGTCCCTGTTCTCTTCAGTACATTCTCAACTGATTCAATCCTCAGTAGATAATTGGGGGTGTTCAGTATTCGTCATAAGATTTGATGTACACTGGCTTCGCCTGTCTCCTCAGTCTGTCTTGGGCTTTCTTGCCTTTACCCATAGAGGGCGGAAGTCCACCATATGGAATATTCACAGGTCTTGGATATGGCGTCTTGTAGTGATAAGCTGAGGCATACAAAATAAGTATATACATGTATTAAAAATAAAAACAAAAACACCAAAATACTTAGCCATTCAGAGTGTATACAGGTGCATGTGTCTCTGTTTGAATTTTTTGTTTTAATAAAAATGTATACAACAATAATCTCAGTGGTTCTTCATGATGCTGTGAAGCAAATTCAATACATCATACCTGTATATAATTTCAGAAATTGGGCAATCCTAGCAAAATATACCATGCATGATTGTCACTGGTCAGGTTATTAACAGAGCATTCTACTATCTTCTCAAATACAAGTTTTGGTGATTTGTACAGTCCACAAATTAACATAGATGTCTAATTTTCCAAAGAGAAGACTCTTCTTAAACACTTTGCTCTTCAAGACACACATATTAACATAAGTCCATACCACATTTCATAAGAGAAAAAGAAGACATCAATTACTTTATAAAAAGTTTGATAAACTATAGTAAACTATCTTGGGTTTTGTGTAAATACTAACCTAAGAGCATAACATGATGCTGTAGTAATATGACATTTTATGTTGATGGCACTACAGTCAAACCAGCCTTAGCAGCCACCTGCCATATACAGCCACTTAAAACAATCCCCCCCCCCAAAAAAAAAAAACACAAAAAAACATGTTAACAACTCCTGTCTGTAGCAGTACACTGTCAATAATGGCCACTTTTTTCATCTGCCTTGGGTGGCTGCTAAAGACAGGTTTGACTGCATTTTTTTTCTAAAGAACAATCATTTAATTGAGTGCAAATCTTAACAAACACACATATAATATGACCCACTGACTACTACAAGAAACCTACGAACTTAAAACACAGATGGATCAAATAAGCATAATTATGATGAGCATTTGCCACCAGTTTACAGTAATGCATAAGATCAAGGAGTTATGTCTGATAACTCCTTGATAAGATAAACTACAATTAGACTGAACATCATGACTGTTCTTCAAAGGAATGATTGAATTGTCCTTACTTTGCATTGAGAATTTGGGCTTTTCCATATCACCAACACTCACCAATTTCTAACCTTGTTTCACCCTCCTTGAGGCAAAGCCTTATTTCTTCAGGATCAGTGAGCTGGAATGATATCATGAAAAGTTGTCTAAACAAATAAACCACTTAGATAATTGATATGATTTGTATTTTACTCAATGTCTGGATTTGCATCAGCATGTTGCAAGGATTTATAAGACGTAAGTTCAGAATCACTGTGATCCTGGCTACACAGATCGAGTATTACTGCGTAAGAAAGAAATACTAATCCTGCAATGACATTGATGGTACATGTATTACTGAGAAAGCTGGTGTAAGAATTCACAAGTCTGTGATTTTATAGATGCTTACACACACAAACTGCAAAAATGCATCACATCACATGCATATTGGCATTGGGCACACTGAGTTTACTAGTGCATATATTTGCTAGGTACTACAAGAATTCATACAATATCAAGTATATATTACATTGTTCAGTTTGTAACAAAATATAACCCCATTGTGTTAATGCATGCCACATGTGAAATTAAATTTAATTGTAGAATTGTAGATGTGGCTGGAAAAAGACTAGTCACAATGATCATCAAAGCTCTTTTATGATTTCCCAGCTTAGTGTCCTTACCTGCTGGTTTTTCCTGAATAGATTCTTGGTTTCTTTCTCGATGTATTCCCTCTCCTCTTTGGTGTCTGCTCTCTTTCCAGTGCTGGCTTCCCATGTCTGTGCTGCTCTCAGCAGCTTCCGGTACAGTGAAAACACTTGTAACTTTCGAGTGGCCATCTCTATGCTGCAGTCAGCTCACATGGCGTAATCTGTCACACACAAAAATATAGCTAGTGGACTTTCTACTGAGAAAACAACACACACACACACAAACACAGTAATTAACAGGTAAACTGGTTTGATGAGCAAGCAGTAGCTCTCTAAATATATAGATTTTATGCATTTCAATGTCTTCTACAATAATTGTTGGATGGTAACTGACACTGGTAAATGATCTCTCTGATTCTGTGCAGTGTTGCCATGGAACTACGACTACTACTACGCGTACTACAAATAATATAAAAATTATGGGATTTATAAGGCACCAAATCCATTGATCTAATAATTAAATGCTCTAGGTGCAACCATGTGCAAATACAGATACATAAAAGAAAGAAAATGACAAAGTGAAACAGTATACAACATATGAAATTAATGATAATCAAATTTTACTGTAAGCCAAATCAAACAGATTATACTTTTTTAGATTATGTTTAAATACTTCAACAGAGATATTATTCTGAATGAATTGAGGGAGTGAGTTCCATAAAGAAGACCTGCCGTGAGTAAAAGTTTGTTCTCCCCGCTTTGGGTAAAACTTAAGGATGATAAGGCCCTGAGTTCTTGGAACGTTACAGGATGCCCTCATTATCTTGTATATACATGTATAGAGGTACCCGCACCTTGCCAAGGGCCCTAGACCCGCCACCCTGCGTATAAAAAATGGCTACAATCGCACTGTACAAAACAAAAGTGAAAGCGTGGGACTGTGAGCAGTACGCAAGGAATTTTGCAGGGTTACCACAACCAAGCAAACCGAGGTGAAAACAGGCCATTTTATCTTGAAAATCTTGAATTTATATATGAAATACAGGTTGTGGTGATCACAGTCCCAGCATAAGCGTCTACATCTTTTACATGCCTTGTCTACGGGGGCACATGGTGGCGATGTGCTGTGCAGGCTATATTTTTAGCGCACAACTAAATAACGACATCTTTCACATTTCATGACGATTCTACAAAATTTGACATTGATCATTGAACTTTTGTTCCATTAGAATCTTGTGCATTTTTCCTCGACGTGAGCAGAATTTCATAGAAATTAGAAATTCAGTGATGCAGTGTGTACAGAAAACGAAAAAAACGTTAACTATCACACTGACTATGGCGATGTGCAGGATGCTCAAATATCACACACCAAGTCTACTCCAGTGCAAGTGTGCTTGTGTGTGTATAGAGCGTGTGTAACATGTGCCAATTCACATATAATATTGCATTTGTAAAGACCCCCCCCCAAAAAAAAACAAAAACAAAAACCAAAACAAAACAAAACAAACAATTACTACAAACACACACACACAAAACGGAACAACAAATCCAGATTATTCTATTTCCCGTGTAGTGTGGTTCCCACCCATCCCTCCTTTCCGGGCTTTAGCAGTTTAGGCCTAAATTTACTTGCTTTGTTACTATCTGTCACATTGTCATTTTTTTTTTTTTTTGGAATGTTGTTATAAAGTCATCTAGAAATTAGAAAATAAATCAAATGAATGAGTGAAAATGTATTGAATATCTGAGTGGTCTAATCTATAAATTTAATCTAACCATTCTATATCCAATGCACTGAGCATAAATTTACACAGTTTTCAGTATGAGGGACTAAAGTAATATTAATGATGAGCCCTTGTCATTGATTAGCTTCATTCAGTCGTCACTAATGTCGTCAGTGTATTGTAATAATTGGCATTCTGTTATAGAAATGGAATCAAATGAATCACGTCATATGCCGAAAATGTGCTTACCATTGAGCATCGCAGTCTCACAAGCAAGCGTTAGTCAGCATCTGCAGCCTGCGCTAGGCCTCCGTAACAGCAAGTGTTCACACGTGTCCTCGGCTCGGGGCGCCGGCGGACGGTACGGCGGTGCGTTGGCACACCCGCACCGCCGGCGCCCCTGGACAACCAGTGGTGCGTGCCGTTGCTCTGTGCATATCCCATGTCTCTACCACGCACTGTAGGTGTGTGTAATATGGGTGTAGTATAAGTATACATTGCGAGGGAACATTCTTGAAGATGGCCGCATCCAACATGACTGAAGACGAAGGAGCAGGGAAGGACATGGCCCGTCAGGGTCATATTCGGGAAGAATTCACTGAAGCTACAAAAGTAAAAGAGCTCTTCAGGAGTTTGCCCCAAATTTACACCGATCAGATCAGCGTTGAGATAGCTTTAGAACAATTTACAGGTAAGAACGGTAGTCGCATTGCATTGCCTCTTCGCCGTGCCGTGGCATATGGCACACACAAAAGTTAACTTTGTTTAGCTAACACCAATTATAGTATGTGGGACATTGCCTCAACCCGGCCCCAAATTTACCACTGTTGCTGATCTTAATGGCATACTGTATACAGGTATATATATATATATATATATATATATATATATATATATATATATATATATATGATATATTTTCGGTCCTCGTCTCAAGGAAATACAGTTTACTTGACATCACCATGCCCATTTCACACTCATATAAATAGAACTTTATGCCTTGTCTTAGCAATGCTTAATGTTAGGGGTCTAGACCTATGCAATGCCAATAGAATTAGAAATTAGACCCAGTCTGTATAGACAATTGGTCAATAATAGGGGTGTCACTGTTACTTACTAGTGTTAGGTAAAATATATTTTTGTTTCTGTAATTGTTTATTTGAATGAGTATGATTATGAAGAAAGTGTTAAAGCTATACAATGTGTAGCAAATAATAATACCGATTCAGTAACTTGCACATGTGTTTTTTTTTAGGTTTGATGGTGCTGCTTTGACAATGAGAGTGATAATACTAATACTAATAATAGTGAGAGTGAAGCATGAAGATGATTGATGGAATAGAAGACAATAAAACTAAAGCTGAGGACATGCTTTGAATGTCTAATTAAATTTTTTTTTTCTTTTCATTGATCAACAGCTTTATATTCAACATTTAAATGTCTTTGCTGTTCACATTACAAAGATGCAAAGATGCTAATGCTAGCATTGCAAAGGCTGTTTTCCCTGTTTTCCCTTTATGATGAAGTGTCCATTTCATGAAAGTCTTAGGAGAAATTTTTTGCTCATTTGTAAGACACACTTATGAGAGACTTCATGAATGGATTTTACTTCTTTTTGAAAGTTTCACACAGACCGTACATATGAACAACTTTTGCCATTCTTTGGTTTATGTAAAGACTTTGTGAAATGACTCTATGAAACGGACCCATCAGACAAATGAACAATCATAGTCCAATTAAGAACCTGGAGATTTCACTGACTTGAGTAGTAATGTCACAATAGGTTTGTTTTACTTCTGGTTTTCTTTCAGTCCATGCCATGTTGAAACAAATTCACTGTAAGAGGAAAGAAAATAAACTATAAAATCCTGGCTTAGGATGATATTCACTCCTTTCTGAATGTCTTTGCAGTCATTGTGGATGACTACCAGGAACAGCCACATCTCATGGACCCCCACCTGGAAGAGATGCTCCTCAACTTTCTTTCGATTGCCAGGGATGTAACCCTTGACCCCAGGCTCTCTCATCTGGCTTTCAAGTTCCTTTACTTGCTGACAAAGGTGATCTAAAAATTAAGCAATGTGCATGCTATCACAGATAATGTGTTGGTCTTACAGATGTGATTCACTACTTGTCTGTATTTTGGTGGCAACAAGTGATGAAACTGCAAGGAAGGAAGACTATGAGAGTGATTGCCAGGTACTGATTAAACCCTCTTCCTTCATGATGAAGAAATCCTACATCAGGCTTCACCAAGCCAAAGACTTAGTGGGATGCCAAATGTAAATAATGCAGATACACTACACCATTTTCAATGAAGTGATAGAAGGAAGGACTCGAACAACATCCTGAATGACCTTCAATTGCTTATTGTTGTCATTTTTGTGTGTTCTGTTAATTAGATTTTTTTTTGTCATAAAATATTCATATCAAATATAATTCATTCATGACACATGTAGAAAACACAAATTTAGCATGATACACAAATTATAAGTTAAATCTAATTCCATTTGTTGCAATCATGTTGCAATAATGAGGTTTCATGTGATTTAGTTTTGGGTTTAGATGGGGATTCACATTTGACTTTTTTTTTAAATGAAATATCAAAGAGCTTTACATTTCTGAGAGAAATTCAAAGTTTGATTTTAATCAAAATATTAAAAGGTGGGTCCCACTTTGTTTTGGATGTCCCCGCCATTTCAAAACCAATTTATATCTTCCCTTTAACCTGATCACATATTCTGCAGTTGTTATGTCAGTAATACTGTACATCATACCAGTGACTTATTCTACCTTGAGATTTTGTTTAGTGCTGTCAAGCAATTCATACAACTTACACAAATGGAATGAATGGTTATTTACTTCTGTTTGTGCTGTTGTGAAGTGGAATTGTGGTATAACATCAACCAATATACATTTTGAGACACATTACTGCAATGCCAGCATGTAATTGTTTATTGGATGAAAATACAGATTATTTTTGCTTGTCAACATAATAAAGAACAAGTATCTCATCATTTTCCATCACATTTTTATTATTGGATATTTCCTCCTGTGAACCAGGCCAGAGGTCCAAAAGTCATTGTGCGTCTATTGCCTCATGAAGTCGTTGATCTGGAACCAACGCTGGCTCAACTCTATGCTCAGAATCCATCAGATTTTGATGTATGTATCGTATACACTTTGTAACCATTTCGTAATGCTGTAGGTGATGTTTATTTAATCACAAATGATTGTTAATTTGTACAGATTTGACATTGTTATATTTTTTGGACAGTTATGACTGATTTTCCATTTATCTGTTGCAAGCTGTCTCAGTTTGCAGTTACAAGTTGCACAAAGTTTGCATGAGATATCAAAATAATATGAGTTCAAAGTGTATTTGCAACTAGCAACAGGGATTAAGAGCTTCTCAGAAGGTCCTGATTTTGTCTATGAATACCTCAAGACATCTTTTAATACCTGAAAGTTACCAATGTCTATTATATCAGATAGATATTGCATTTGTGATTAAACAAGTGTAAAAAAGCGGATTGAAAGGCTGACTGTGTGTCCACATCATAATTGAGTTTAAAGCCCAGGGAGTTCATTTTTGTTCATAGACTGCCTTCAATGTCATGAGCTATAACTGTCAGTGACAATACCTTTGCTTTCTACATGGTGTTTCTCCACAGACCTGGGAGTCTCGCTACATGCTTCTTCTGTGGATGTCCATGATCTGTATGATTCCCTTTGACATGTCCAGACTGGACAGTACTGGAGCTGGATCAGGTGACCACTCAGCCAGTCTCCCCACCATGGACAGAATCCTGAATGTAGCCAAGGTAAAAATTTTACAGATCCTGATCTTCTTGTTTTCATTTATTTAGCAGTAGACCACTGTTAATTATCCCACCAAATCGTAGAAGCTACTGTATATGCCGAATATTTCGCGAGGTTTTTATTTTCGCGAATTTCGTGAGTCGGGTGCTATTCGCGAAATTAAAGACACGCGAAAATATTGACTGTATTCTCGATGTCATGTGACGTACGCATGTACATAAATCTCCGTTCAGTACAGGACTCCACAATTGCGAATTTTACCACTCGCGAAATCGTCGGGAATTCCCGATTCGCGAAAATTTAGACTCGCGAAATATATGGCGTATATATATACTTTTGTCACTTCATTCTGTATCTTGTCATTATGTTTTTTATTATTAATTTTTGGTACTTCAAGAGGTAGTGTAAAACTATTTTTTTTTAATGAATCCTTTGTTGTTCATACAATTTTTTTAAAGGCGAATTGTCAATAGACTATCTTATAGACTGAAGTCCTGTTGCTCTCTCATGTTGACAAATTTTGTATTATTCAGAATTTGTGTACATTTATGAATTCAACCACTTTCATCTAATCTTTCTATAAGATATTATGTTGTAAAATCCTGAAACGAACAGTTTGTAAGGCTTGTGCTTGTTATTGAAAGTATTGATTTGTTGTATGAAGGTTAATATCATGATGTCATCATTTTTACAAAAACATAATTTGTATTTTGTGTGACACATTTTGATATTGGTGTGACAGTGTGAATGGAAGTTATAATACAGTGGTAGATTATTGTTGATTTGTGTAACTGAAACTTGCATTCTTTTAAGTACTTGCTATTAAAAAGGCAGCATGTCAAAACTGTCACAAATGTGGAGAGTAATGATAGCACAAACTTCGCCAACTGGAAAAGGCTAAAACTATCAGTGAAGTTCTAAGATAGGTTTTCCCTTAGAAGTACAAGTACCAAAGCAATATTTTGTGCTGTATTAATTTTTTTTTCTCCAAATGTACCATTTTCCAAGCAGTAGTCCTCTGTTTGTTCTGTTTCAGATAAATTTGTATTTTACCTCTGAGAATGGTCTAAGATATGAGATATGACATTAGAAATAAAGATGATATGATGAGTCTGCATTATACCACATCAAACTTTGCTTAGTTCCATATTTGTCTAAATGTTTCCTGCATAAGCTCAGTGGACACATGACTTGGCAGGAAATTCTATTGCAATATTTGTAAAATCTGTCTTCTGTCTCCGCTAATTCAACAGACCTACCTTGGAGTGAGCGACAAGTGTCGTGATGCATCAGCCTTCATGGTGTCTAGGTAAGACGTATATTGATTTCTGTCTTTTCATGTATACAGGTTATAGTAAACTTTAGCGTCAATTAGTTGGTCATATGAATATAGTTATTGCAACTTTACAATATTTCTACATTTTGTAGCACTTCACCGTTTCTGTTTGGTAAGAAAAAAAAAATGATGCTGCATTAAAGCCTGATGCTTCAGATTTGAAATTGATTGCATAATGATGACTAAAGTAGTATGTTTATCCTCTTGGAAAAGAGATAAAGAGTCAATTTTTTGCGATCTCTCTCAATTTGTTTACATATATTTGAGTCAGTTATGGAAGTGAATTCTTGTCAGACAAAGTTAAGTCCACTATGACATAAAAAGCGCAAAGTTATCTATGATTACTGACCTTTCTGGCTTGAAAATTGCAAATAGGCAAATGCTTTAAATAGCCTATCAACAATTCTGGGCTTAGCTTTATATCAAGCATTCATGACATGCAGTAACATAACTTTATCTCCATGGTAGATTTCTGACACGACACGATGTCAAGCAGCAGCGGCTCCCAGAGTTCTTGGACTGGTGTCTACGTGTCATATCAGAGCAGGTCAAAGGTAAAACACTTTCTTCCTGATGTTTTGTGACGGTAATGGTCAGAATTCTTCTCGTGCAAGGCATAATGTTTCTGGCCCTTCCCATTTGCCAACTGTACAAATTTAGTCATATGATCTTCAAATCTTGGTCCCTTTGTAATTTTTTTTATAAGATCATAAAATCATTTTGCATTTGTGAACTGTAGTTCTAGAAAGCAATGTGAACTAAAGTTGTAGAAGTTTTTTTTTTTTAATCTGTAATTAAGTGTTTGCATTAGAAGATGTTTTGATTAATCAGTATATTACCTTTAATCATTGGATTGCAGTCACATCTCATGCAATATTTTGTCTGTTCTCTCTTTATTTTCAGTGGAAAGCATCCCATCCATTCTCAAAATCTGTGGAGTTCTTTCGACATTGGTGAGGATTTTGCAACTTCACAACAACGGATTTGTGTGTGTGTATGTGTGTTTGTGTGCCATTTTTCAGCACTTATGGCATCTTTAATTTCTTCTTCATATGTTTTGAAATCATTTTAACTCCTTTGCTGTAATCTGTACAGGGATTTAGCTGAGATTTTGGATTGTTAAGTACATATGTTATGACTGCCAATATCTCGTCAGGAACTGTAATGGCAAATGTTTTGCATTGTATGAAACGGAATGCCTGCTTACAGTGAAGTGTTGTTGTGTAATTTCTAATGTACAGTTGAACCTCTATTATCCGGCCTCCCTTTATCCGGATCTCTCTATTATACGGACGTAATCTCGCCGTGATTTTTTGTTTTAATAATTACGGGAGGAAAGGGGGATTCCCAACTCCATGAGAACTCCTACACAAACACACATAAATTACATATTACTTCCAACATGATTAACATACATTACATCAAATTTCCTTCCATTGCTTACCTTCAGACATTTTAACATCCCCAAACATCCCCAAATGCAACAATGAAAAGGTTGCAGTATACACATTACTACATGTGTGTTAATGGGCTACATCAGTACATGTGTATGTATACATGTACAAATCATTGAGTCTCCCGTATCCGGCCAAATCCCTTATCTGGATGAGTCCTGGTCTCGACTTGTCCGGATACGAGAGGTTCAACTGTATATTGTTTTCATATCCTTGTTCATTTTCTACAGGCACAACTATTCAAACTTGGCAAAAGAAGTGACCTTCTGTCATATGGTAGGTGGAATTTCAAGTGTAAAGTGCAATGCCTAAAAGAGTATTTCCCTGCCTGATGATGATAATGATAGTAACAATAGCAATAATGATAATGACAATGCTATAATTTCTTAATATTACTATTTCTATTATGAATGTTATTACAATAATCATTAATCATTATTCTTTGTCTTGTTGTGTTTAGAAGTATGATCCTTGTCTCTGCTAAACCCCTCATGATATATATAACTTTGTATTTGTAAGCCATTGATGCAATTTTTTAATGTTGGTTGCTTTCTAACACTGTCAACTGCTTTTCATATCTTTTAGATTAAATTTACAGCAGATGTTAACCTGCTTTTCAAAGATGTTTATTGGAGACTTCTTCACCTGAGTTAATTGATTTCATTTGATGATTACCAATAAAGACAAATTTTCAGTTGTTGGAAAAGAAAAGGATTACTTGGTAGTGAGAATGTGATGAAATAAAATCATATCAGCAATCCAGTGTTTACTGTATTTCATCATAGAGATGATTCATAATTTGTAGAATGTACATTTTTTACCATTAAAACCATTCTCTCCTCATGTGTTTTCAGCCTCAGTGGTTTTGCAAGTTTTGACACAGTGTCAGCTGTGCAGTCATGTGAACACACAGCTTAGGAAACTGTCCATCAAGCTTGTGCAGAGACTAGGCTTGACATGGCTCCAAGCCAGACAGATGAAGTGGAGGTAGGTCTGTGTTAGGTATGTGTGTGTCTGTGTGTGTCTGTGTGAGTGTTTGTTGTGCGTTGGTATTTCTATACAGTGCACTCCTGTTATAACGAACGTAGTTATGTCAAAATTCTGGTTTGATATAACAAAGCAAAAATTCAGGCCGCAGCATTATCCGCTCTATCTTTTTCATTGTTTATTTTTTCAATTATAATGAAATTTCGATATAACGAAAGAAAATTGCTGGTCCCGAGGACTTCATTATAACAGGATTCCGCTGTGTTATTAAACACAAATATGGTAGAAAGTAATGATTACTTTCAATTCAGTGGATAAGATATGAGAGATGACAGTTTGTTTGCAGACAGCATAGTGAGATAGTTCTCGACATCAAACAGCCGTCCATACTTTCTTTCAACACCTTCTGCACTTTTCCAGATACCAGAGAGGAAGTCGATCACTGGCTGCAAACCTCCAACCAGAGACTGGTCCAGGCATCGTGTCTGGCTCACAGAAGCTTGATAATGAGGATGATTATGATGAAAACTATGACATTCCAGAAGAGATAGAGGAAGTGATAGGTAATCAATCATCTGTGTCAGTTTCTTGTCATGACATTTGATTTTGAATAATTTTTTTTTAAACTGCTATGTTTGTTCACGTTTCTTCTGTTTATAAAGAAATCAAAAGATAGAAATTTGGAAATAATGAATGTAAGGTTTCTGTACTTATTTATAGTGAAGAAAATGTTACTCCAAAATTCAGACATTTTGGAGTTTTTGGAGGTTTTTTTTTTTTTTTTTTTTGGGGGGGGGGGGGGAGTTTTAGAGCTTTGGTATTTGTTTGAAGTTCATTGTGTTGCTGCTGGCAACCGGGAATAATGTCGCTGCCTTGAAAGCAGTAGATGACAGGTTCGAATCCTACACTTTCCTTCTTTTTTTTTTTTTTTTTTTATACCCCCGCCAAACAAAGTTTGAAGGGGGTATATAGGAATCAGCGGACGGTCGGGCGGTCGGTCGGGCGGTCGGTCGGGCGGTCGGTCGGTCGGGCGGTCGGGCGGTCGGGCGGTCGGGCGGTCGGTCCGTTGCAAATCTTGCGTCGCGAACTACTTCCTCAGTTTTCAACCGATTCCCATAAAACTTGGCACAGATGTGTGCCTCGGGTTGTAGATGTGCAAGACATATTTTTTGACAGTACCCAAATGTACGTTGCCATGGTAACGGCATATTATGGGCAAAAATGGGTACAAATCTTGCGTCGCGAACTACTTCCTCAGTTTTCAACCGATTCCCATAAAACTTGGCACAGATGTGTGCCTTGGGTTGTAGATGTGCAAGACATATTTTTTGACAGTTCCCAAAAGTAAGTTGCCATGGTAACGGCATATTATGGGCAAAAATGGGTACAAATCATGCGTCGCGAACTACTTCCTCAGTTTTCAACCGATTCCCATAAAACTTGGCACAGATGTGTGCCTTGGGTTGCAGATTTGCTAGACATATTTTTTGACAGTACCCAAAAGTGTGTTGCCATGGTAACGGCATATTATGGGCAAAAATGGGTAAAAATCTTGCGTCGCGAACTCCTCCCACAGTTTTTGATCAATTTTTATGAAATTAGGTACAGATGTTCATCTGAATATGTTAATGTGCAAGACACATATTTCCGCAGTGGCAAAAAGTGCGTTGCCATGGTAACGGCATGATATTGGTAAAATATAGGGCAAAATGCTCCATGGCAAAACTGCTTCGTCAGTGTTCTTCCAATTCTCATGGAATTCATATTGAATGTTTGTCTTAGGATATAGGTCAGCATTACACATTTCTTGACAGTGACAAAAAGTATGTTGCCATGGTAACAGCTCACATATTATGAGCCAAAATGATGGAAAATTTTGTGTTGCAAACTACTTCCTCAGTTTTTGCCCAATTTCCATGAAACTTGGTACAGATGTGTGCCTTTGGTTGTAGATGTGCAAGACGCATTTTTTGACAGTACCCGAAAGTATGTTGCCATGGTAACGGCATATTAATGGCAGAAGATCAAGGAAAGATCTTGCGGATTTAACTACTTCCTCAGTTTTTTGACCAAAGCTTATCAAATGTTGTTTTGACCAAAGCTTATGAAATGTTGTTTGGCGGGGGTATAACCAGTCGCTGTAGCGACATTTCTAGTTTTTTTTTTTTTTTTGACATGTACATTAAAATGCAGATCAGCAGTTGCTATCTTACAAAAACATTTGTGTAGAGCCTGACAATTAATGAAAAAAAAGTCAGCCATAGTAATGAATATGTCATATAAGGCCTGAAATTGATGATAGGTCTTGATACAAAAAAGAAAAAAATTCAGTGGCATTGGAAATAATGAAAATGACCAAACTTCATCAAATTCTCTTATTCATTGTCAGCAGGAAATGAAAAGGCTGTATACCCACCAGTGACAGAAGTTGTTGTGATGAATTTTCTTGTGCAATACTTGAAACTTTATTGTAACATGTAATGTATACTGTCAATTGGGCATAGTTTATGTTATCATGTATGTTTAATTTTACTGTACTATTAGTAACATTTTTGCACTCTGCCCTCGTAAAATGTGTGAAATCAAATTCTTTGAATATTTTTGCATGACAATGAATTATCTAAAATCTTGTTGTGATGGTTGATGTTCACAATTTTCTTTCAATCGTAGAGCAACTTCTCATCGGGCTGAAAGACAAGGACACGGTGGTCAGGTGGTCGGCAGCCAAGGGGTAAATATTTGTCTTGACAGTTTCATGTTTCACCATCCTCACCATCACCATTCCTCACTGTTGTCAAGATACTTCTTCATTTCATTTTGTACTTCTTGGCCAATGCAAGAGCTATTAAATCACAAGATGAAAGTAATGCTTTTCATGAAAGATATTTCACATGAATGAGTGCTTTTCATGAAAGATATCTGACATGAAAGAATAATGATGTGTGCTTTTCAGCAAAGATATCTCACATAAATGAATAACGAATGTGTACTTTTCATGAAAGATATCTCACATGAATGAATAACGAATGTGTGTTTTTCGTGAAAGCTATTTCACATAAATGAGTAATGAATGTGTGCTTTTCGTGAAAGATACCTGACATGAATGAAAATGAATGCGTGCTTTTTCTGAAAGATATCTCACCTGAATGAATAGTACTTTTTTTTTTCCATATTTGATTTACTTGAACACTTCAGTTTCATTTTTTCTTTTTGATCATCATCATGTCTTGTAACTTGTGCTCCTCAGGATTGGTCGTCTGACAGGCAGACTACCCCTTGAGCTAGCGGACCAAGTTGTGGGATCAGTTCTAGAGTTATTCAGGTAAGAAACATGCAGGAGAATCATCATGTTTCATATTTAGAGCTTCAAGAAATTTGGGCATGAATTAAGTTATCAAAAATACTGCCGAGATACTGTCTGCTATTAAAATTCATGACATAAAATGTCTCTCCTTTTTTTAGGCCGCGTTTTAGATGCATTTGAAAACAAGTTTCTGTGATGTCACTAAATCAGGCATGAGAAGTGTGAGCATGAGTAGAAATTGTGCATGCTTTAGGAAATCCCCTCACTACAAGTGCATAGCATGAAATTTTGTTACAGAAATGCAGATAGTAATTATCTACCACAATATTCTAAACAACATCTCAAATGTGTAGGTCACAGTATAAATGCACTCAGAAACATTTTAGAAGTCTTTTACTGGGCATTTCTTTTCAACTTAACCCAGAGCTTAGGTAGTTTGAGGAAAAGTTGTACGTGCATATCGTTGCAGGGTTAACAAAACCTTGTATCTCAAATTTTGGTGAAAATTACTTATTCTTATTGATTGTCAGGTGATCAGGCAATTGATCTCCTCTCCAAATCCTAGTTGTCTTACCCCCCAAATGAAGCCACAATGGCATGTCATGTTAAAGGTAATCTTATTTGTTGTCGTGCTGCCATGCTTTTTTTTTTTTTTTGCTCTGCTGAACATTTTTCATATTTGAGATATGAAGTTTTGTCACCCCAACAGTGGTAAGAGTTTTACATGAAAGAATTTTAAGATATCTATGTCATATCTTTAACATCACAGTATGAGGGAAACAGATGGGGCGTGGCATGGTGGTTGCCTCGCCCTTGCAGAACTTGGTAGGAGGGGCCTCCTTCTACCAGAGAGACTTCCAGAAGGTAAGAGACATTATCAGCTTCTGTTGATTAATCAATTATTCTTACCATTGTGTTCTATGACCCTTTTGGTACAAAGTATCATCGCACAAGCTGCCTTGCATTCTCTTTACAACATACCTGTGTCACAGCATTTAACTTCAGTCGTAGTTATTTTGATAAAATTTTAGACGCCAAGGTGACAAATTCCATCATTTATGGTGATCCTCTGTGAATTGAACCATGAAAAGCTGTTCTTACTTCACTGAAAAATATGGAAATCATTGATAGATGTGTGATAATCACTTCTGTTTGTATGCGCTACACTCGATAAAATTCTTCCAGCATATCATTACCCCTGTCTAATGTGTATACTGACAGTATACACACTCCAAGCTGCAGAGAGCTTTCCTTGGAAAGTTTTTATTTCATTTTTCACACTGAGCCACAGTGTGAGGCATTATGATAATGAAGTGATAAATGATAAGAGACTGTCAAAATGTGCCTCTACATTATGACATTTCACACAGAACACAAAATCTACAATCTGGTACAATATCTTTGTGAGGCAGTTTTCAAGCTGCTTATTTCTCAAGCTCTGTTTTTGTAGCCTTTGACACCAATGGCGACTTGTTTTGATTTCCTCCAGTTGTTCCTGTTGTGAGGAAAGCCCTGGCCTATGATGTCAAGAGGGGATCCCACAGTGTGGGTAGGTTTATACAAGTTCCACCATCGTCTTGAGAGTTATAGTTTGTGTCATGAGAAATAAATGATTATCTTGTGAGATATTACCCTTTGCTGGATGGGAATTCTACCGATAGTTGTGTTCTTTTTTAAACATGTCCATTGGGAGTCTTATTTTTATAGCTTATATATTGTATTTGTTGCTTGCACGATGATTTAGATATAGACTTTTAATAAAGTATGTGGAATCTTCTACTTCATTGTATTTGATGAGTCTTTGCCACCAGAAATATTAAATATATGCTGCTTTTCCAAAAACTGGTCCACTGATGTGGTCTAATTTGTAAATCTTCCTTACCTGTAGTATATCTTTTCAGTGGTTGTGCACTTCTTTCCTCTTCAATCTTTTTATTTTTTGTTTGAAATCCGGACTGTGTTATGCCAGAATTACTGGTTTATATCAGCTAAGAAAAATGAGTCTAGACTGTTCTTTACTGTATCCTTCATTAGCTGTGATTGTAAACTGAAAAGAAACTGAAAAGCAAAATGTTTGCAAACATTTGAATATAAACACTGTAGCTATGCTAATTTTCAGTGTAGTAGAAGAGGGTGTATGCTAGTGCTGTACACCCTCTGCAAGTCTATCAAACTCCAGTCAGACTCTAAGCAACTGTCATATTCCATCTCTATGCGTTCAGGTGCTCACGTCCGGGATGCTGCCTGCTATGTTTGCTGGTCCTTCGCTAGGGCATACGACCCCGAGGTCATTCAACCCCACGTCAATGACATCGCAGGGTCCCTCCTCATAGCGGCTGTCTTTGACAGGGAAGTCAATTGTCGGAGAGCGGCCTCCGTGAGTTACTCACTAGATATGCTCAATCACATAGTAGTAAGGTAAAAGTTGAAATTTTCGCTGTGTGGAAATTTTTGCGCATTTCGCATAACCAGCAACTGGCGCGAAAATAGAAGCACATGAATATTTTTGCCTGCCATGTGTTCCACTAGTTGTGTCTTGATTCCGTGGAATGAAAAACATGCGAAACTCTTCTTTCCCCATCAAGCACAACAAAATTAGTTGCACGAAAATATCCACTTCTACAGTAATCCAGGCCTGTGAACTCTGTTACTCTCTCTGAATTAAACTCAAGATGAAATGCTCATCTCTGCTTCATTCTCATTTCATTTGCCACAAGGCAGTCATGTGTTGTCAGTGAAGTGATATGTCATATTGAAAAACAGAATCATCAATGTGAGGGCAGTATGAGCAGGAAATGGAATATCATCTTTATTCTTGTCCTATCTCCACATACTGATGTCTTTATAAAACCCAATATGCAAAGCCAAAAATGTGTTGTCTGTCATCACGAATACATGTTCCAGAGTATTTTTTATTCCTGTTTTTTTTTAATATTTATGATATGACTAAGCTGCTCTCATGTGCAGTGTCTCTCTGTAATCCAGCAAGTGAAGTCTGTGACACTAATGATAACCTCAATTCACTTATTTACTTGTCTGCATGTTTAAATCTAGCAATTGTGGTAACCATTGTTGATGATAACATTGCTTTGGTGCACCATTACAAGGAAAATCTTATTAAGAATAGGAGTATGTGATTGTTTGGTTTGGTGTTTAGTGTTGGTGTGGTGTTTAGTGTTTAGGGGAGCAATGGGGTGTAAAGGATTGGACACTGGAGTCGTAAACAGGAAGTCCTGAGGTCAGGGCCATATTTCATAAAAGATGTTCAGATGACAACTCTTGCTGGAATAGCAACTTCCCATAACAACAGCCAATCAGGAAACTGGATTCTTGCAATTACCATGACAATTGCCATTCCAGCAAGAGTTGCTATCATATCAACTTTTTATGAAATGGGGCCCAGATCCTACCATGGTGCATTTGTCTTTGGATAAGCCCTGTTTCCCCACATGTAAAGGGAACGCAAACCCAAAGAGCAATGTGGATTGAGTGAAAGCAGCAACATTAGTAGAACACATCAGTGAAAGTTTGAGGAAAATCGGACAATCGATGCAAAAGTTATGAATTTTTAAAGTTTTGGTGTTGGAACCGCTGGATGAGGAGACTACTTGAGGTTATGACATATGAGTGGACAACAATACAAAGAAGATATTAAGAAAATTAAACAAAAATTCACTTTTCTAGCATTAAGAAAGAGCACTTGACTAACCGCTTTCATAAAGCAGGGAGAATAATTGCTACCCTTAACATTATGTCAGTATCAAGTTGATGGAATTTGTAATGTTCATGAATAATGAATTTTTTGTGGAATTTTCTTTATATTTTTTTTTATATTGTTGTCCACTCACACGTCATAACCTCTAGTAGTCTCCTCATCCAGCGGTTCCAACACCAAAACTTTAAAAATTCATAACTTTTGCATCGATTGTCCGATTTTCCTCAAACTTTCACTGTTGTGTTCTACTAATGTTGCTGCTTTCACTCAATCCACATTGCTCTTTGGGTTTGTGTTAACGTAGGTGTATGAATGAATATGTGGCAATGCTGGGTTAATATGATGGACACAGCCCTCTGATGGAGTAATGTTTACAGTGATGAATCTGCCAGGGGTGTATATGCCTATGCTATCATTAGCATGTCATATTTCATTATGAATGTGTCATTGTCTTAAATGTGCCTCCCTTGTAGGCAGCCTTCCAGGAGAATGTTGGCCGACAGGGAAACTTCCCACATGGCATTGACATAGTCACCACTGCAGACTACTTTGCTGTCGGCAACCGCATCAACACTTATCTCAACATCAGGTACGTGAAGTTTCCAACTCGAGCGAAGGGATTCCCAATATAAAAGTAATACTTTTTTTTTCATTTGGTACCAACAATCTCTGAATGGTGGTTTGAATTTTTCTTCTTCCAATTCATTTCATTCTGATAATTGGCACAAAATTAATAAAGATGCGTTTTAGAGCCTTTTGAATGTTTCACTTGATTCAAAATCTAAAAATCTTCGGTTTGAGAGAGAAGATCATTGTTACCTGTGTGTGCACATTCCAGCCAAATCAACAATTTCAGTCACAATAGGAAATTACTATGATAGATGTGTCCTTTAGAATTGACATATATGCTATGCTGCTCCTTGAAAAACCTTCTGTCTCCTTGTGCTGTATCCAACATCAGAAAGGAATGGATCATATCAAAGTGTCTTCCTTTTTTCTTCCTCTTTCTTGTCATGTGGTGTCAAACAGCTATTACATTGCAGGTTTTGATGAGTACACACTCCCACTCATTGACCACCTCTACCAAGTCAAAGTTGGCCACTGGGACGAGTAAGTTTTTGCTCACTTTTCTTTTCTCCTTCCTATGTTGAATCTCTGAAAATAGTACTGTAGGAATATTTTACATGTTTTACATTGATGAGCTGGGTTTCCACTTCCATTTGATTTATTGCCTATGATGCAAACGTCTTGTTTGCTTAGAGTTGTTTTCTTTTTCACTTTATTAGACAAATGTGTAGACACGCAGTTTTTCTTCCTGTCATCAAGTATAGTACAGTGTATGGTCAGGTGTATGGTGTACTATTTGTCTGGTCAATATAGTGCCTATGGTGCATGGAAGAAAAAGATGAAGAGAAAGTGCTAAGAAAGTAACTAAGTCAAAGTTCATTGCTGATGATAGTAAAAATAGCTCCTCTCTCAATTGTGGCAAGGTTAGACATGTTTGCACACCTCGCTGAAATTGACTGATAGTCATGCAGCTTCTACACCCTGGGGCAATGAGTTTCAGAGGCCCATGAAATCTGGGAATGTGGGATTCTGGAAGGCAAGTTGGAAGGTTTGTGCACAAGGTTTCCAAAAAAAAAAAAAAAATTGATTGTGTCCTCTTAAGCATTGCATTTGAGGCAGCTTGGTGATTTGTTTAAGGGTTTTCTGCCAGTTTGTTAAAGCATCTGTACACCATCACCACCTTGTCTTGGGCACGTCTTTCTTGGAGAGATGGCTGCTGCAGTAGGTTGAGCATGGTCGAAACGATGCCAGTACTGTGGATGCCATTAAATGTGAGCAAGTACCCGCATGTACTATCCAGGCTTAACTTACTTGTTTCTAAATTCATAGATCTCTTTCCTGCCCACTGTATGTTTAAAGATAATAAAAAGTTTTGGTACCTCAAAAGTTTCCCTGAATTTCCGTGTTTCAGGTTAAAGTATCTATCATATAACTAACACTGTGAGACTTACTCGCCCCAAAGTGCTCTCATTTCTTAGTAATCATGCAATTAACTGCGACCAGCAGCCCCATACACATAGCGTAATGGGGCTTCGCATTGTAGCATTCAGGATCATGACAGATTTAGTATCGCGGGTAAATATCAACTTAAAATCCACAAAATTCTTCAATTTGAAGACTTACCAATTAAGTTGAAGTCTTGAAAACAGGCTTCGAGCAACGTTTGGTTCTGCCAATAGTCCCTTTCTGGTCGAATTGATGACTGAATGTGACTCTGTCGAGAAGACCTTGGGAGAGCTACATACACTGATTACTACGGCCAGCGCATACGCACACATCACATGCGAACAAATTTCAAATCCATGAACGGATAAGATGTTTGTGTGCGCATGCGCTGGCCGTCAATTCAGTGTAGCTCTCCCAAGGTCCTCTCGACCGAGTCACATTCAGTCATCAATTCGAACAGAAAGGGACTACAGGGGAAACTCGGTATAACGAACACTGCTATAACGAGATATCGGTTATAACGAGGAAATTTTCTCGGTCCCAAATTTCCTTCCACACAAGTCTATGTAAAATGCTACTCTTATAGCGAGATCGGCTATAACGAAATAACTGCTATAACGAGATAAATTTTGTGACTTCCAAACAAAGAAAAACATAGTAAATCAAACCTGCTATAGCGAGGTAAAGCAAAATGCCTTCGGTAAAGCTTTACTTCGCCTGTGCTATCGATGCATCTTCCGAGATTGTAAAGCTTGATGCGCCAAAAACTGTCTTGTACACACATAATCATTTTCTTCAATGCACTCCAGCTAGTACTGCATGTTGTACGTGTAAAGTGTGTGTGTGCACGCACACTGATACATGCAGAAAATGTGGTGGGACGGCCATATGTATACATGACATCATCATGACGTTTAGCAGGTGTGAGGCAATCTGATGCTGTGATTGGCCTTCTACTTAGGGAATTCCCCGTCTTCACACACACGCAGTCATAATGTACATACAGAATGTGTCACATACACACACAGCATTGTGCAGACCATATTCAAGCTTTCCACACATCACACACCCATACGATAATCATGCACATGCCAATCCACAGACGATTTTGATACAATCGCAAGCTATATAAATTTACACATTCAAACATCTACAATTAATAAGAAACACATTCTTGGTATTGGATTTCCTTGGCAAAAACATCTTCTTACCCATAAAGGTGAGTAATTCCCTCACACACAATATCAAGTTTTCAGTATTGATTGAAATATGATGGGTAGTCCCACATGTGCAAATTAATGTCATTATTTTATGCCTTCTTTTATGCCTATTGATATAACGAGATATCGGCTATAACGAGGAAAATGACTCGGTCCCGACCATCTCGTTATATCGAGTTTCCACTGTATTGGCAAAACCAAACGTTGCCCAAAGCCTGTTTTCAATACTTCAACTTAACTGGTAAGTCTTCAAATTGAAGAAATTTTTGGATTTTAAGTTGATATTTACCCGCGATACTAAATCTGTCATGATCCTGAGAGCTACAATGCGAAGCCCCATTTAGCTATGCGTATGGGGCTGCTGGTCGCAGTTAGCTACACAGTATGCGTATGGGGCTGCACGCTGCTGGTCGCAGATATCATGCAATAATGGTTTCGCACAATACGTGTACTACCTCGCCGCCGTACGGCGGCGGCGGCTCTGGTACGAAACCATTATTGCATGATTACTAAGACATGAGAGCACTTTGGGGCGAGTAAGTCTCACAGTGTTAGTTATATGAAAGGTACTTTAACCTGAAACACAAACTAAGACAAGGAAATTCAGGGAAACTTTTAAGGTAATACCAAAACTTTATATTATCTTTAATCCCTGCTTTTTGTCCTATATAAATACTAAAATGAGTTTGCATCATTTTTTTTTTCTCTGGATAGTGCCATAAGAGAGCTCACATCGCAGGCTCTTCATAAACTTACCGACAAAGCCCCAGAGTACATGGCCAAAACAGGTGAGGAAAGTTGGAACTATAATGACTGTAGACCTGTACGCCAAGCATTTAGCAAGAATGATATTTCACAAATTGGGACTTTCAAGACCATTTTACTGGTGTTTGAATTTGCAATCGAAACCACATTGATGGAATAGGGAAAGGATATCCCTCTTCAAGGGAAAAGTTAGCAATTTCCCACTCTTTCTATGAGATGATATATACACAACACTTTGTTACAGGAAGCAGCATTTCTGAGTCATCGATTTTGTTAGTATCGATTGACTTGGGAAATTTGCAAAAATAGAAGCACTCTGATTTTTCATACAGCTTATACAGTATATTTTAAAATGATTTAAATGAGTAAAATGCAAAGAAGATATGACCATGCTTGTGTCAAGATATCATGACTTGAATATAAGATAATCTTCTATTTAGTGTGCACAAGTGGCTCAATGCAATTCAGATCATTAGAGTGGCATGCACAATATTCAAAGAAATGGGTGTTACTGTTACTAATGTACAAACAACAACTCTGTGGAGAATTGTTGAATGGTTCTGCTAGAACTTGTGATTACTGCTGCAAAAGTTTAAAGGGAAAACATGTTTCCATGGTAACCAATGTTTCATCATGACTTTGTGTTTTCCAGTGCTACCAAACATCATTCCCAGGGCAACAGGCATTGACCTAAACACTCGGCATGGCTGTCTGCTGGCTGTTGCGGAGGTGACCCATGCCCTCTTCAAATACGCCCAGACCCAGTCAAAGTGAGCATCGCATGCGACGCATTTTTGTCTTCGCGTTTGAGACTCGTAATGTCATCTTTGTGTTCATCGTCTTTGGCAGCATGCAAAGACTTCAGCACAAGTGAAATAAATCTACAGAGTCTAGATGGATGTGCTAATTTCAGTTATGAGGTGCAATGATATAGCTGTTTACTGGAGGATGATTGTGACTTTGATGTAAGTAATTATGAATTTACTCCTGTGCAGGAAGGGTTCTGTGTAATTGGGTAGAACAGACTGAAACAAACAAACAAACAAACAAACAAACAAACAGACAAATGAATAATGGTACATGGTAAGCAGGTGTAGAGTTTACAGTAGGCTTACAGGCCACAAATGTATGGTAGTGACACACCGAACCATACCATATAGGACATGTGTGCAGCAAAGCATATGTGACTTATGCAGTAGAAATTTTCTCCGATGTGCGGAATGCTTAACCATGTAGATTACAATTTAGTGCTGCAGTAGCATCTAGTAGATTTGAATTATCCCTTCATTCTTTGTGTTTCTGAGTAATTTGCTCTTCCATTTTCATTTCAAAAATTGAAATTTCTGTTGTTGTTGTTTTTCAGATCTGTTGTTGATGTCATAGGAAATGAGTGCTTGGAAGGTTTGAAGGCCATCACCTTGAAGGTAAATCTTACAATTCTTTTCTCATGTCATGTTGAAGTTTCTCATTATTAGTGGTGACACATTTCTCAAGCATTAATGTCATGACCAAACAGTGTGTGGATTGGTCACATTTATGTATTCATTTGTTTAATGATGTTCACTATTTTTCTCTTAAAATTTTAGAGGGTTTTCTACTTTGTGTGAAGTGTAATTTCTCTAGTATTGAGACTCGAATTATGTCAGTTACTTGGAAACTTTATTCTTGGAATTTGTTAGTGTCTGGTATATTTTCAATTGATGTTTCAAGAACACCAAAACTGTAAACACCTAAACATACACAAAACAACAATAGTTGCATGAACATAGAACCTTTTTCTTACCAGGTAAAATCTGGCATTAATGTGTACCTTATCTGCCACTGCATTTAATAATTTCATGGCCATTAAGTTGTATTGCCATATTTTGAGTTCTGTAGTGTAAAAGGAATCTAATATTTGTTTTCATGGGAATCAGTTTTGTAAGTTCTTCAATATTTTTTCCCCCAGATGGAGGAAGGGAAGATGTTCCGTGGGATGTCTGGTGAGATTCTCCGTCCAGCTGTGTGTACCCTTATTGGGAAGCTGTCCCTCTCAAAACTTCCCTTCCATGGGGATCCCATTATTGGTGAGTATCCGCTGCCACTCAGTGAAGTCAAGTCACCCCATCTTGTATGCAAGGCTGCACACTAACCCATTTTTTCTACTGGTCCAACCTTTCTGTCAGACCAGTAGGTTCCCAGTTTTTCCAATTTTTACTGGTTCCTACCTGAAAGAGTTACAGGTCCAATAGTGATTTTTAGTGGTCAGGGACCAACGGACCAGTGCCAGTGTGCAGGGTTGTTATACAAGTTTATTTCTCAGCTGTTTTACAGAGATGCAAGGGTAGCTAAGTGATTCATTTGGTATGGTAATGAGTCTGCCTTAGTGTGAAAAAGGGGTGTTGGGTTCAAGGCTGAAGTTAAAGCCCAGCTGACAAACATATGCTATCATGCCATCTTGTCTTGTGAGAGCTAGGAGCACTCTCGGATTGAAAAGAAAAATTGTGTTCTCTGTGTTCCTTGGAAAATGAGTTACAGCTTGTTCATGATTTAAAAAAAAAACAACAACAACAACACTTCACTTCACTTCTCTCTCTCAAAGAACAAGGCACACCTCCAGTTGGTCCATACCTCATGTATGACAGAATACGGTCAAATGATATGGCTCCTCATGTTGGTTGACCTGATGTTGTGATTGTTTATTGCTTCTACTGGTAATTCTCCTTGTGGAGTCTGATTTTTTTTTTTTTTTTTTGTCTCATGTCATCCTACTTTGTGTAACTATTCAAGGGTAGGGTACTATGACACAATTAAAACAACAGTAGTCAATAATCAAAAATTGAGAAGGATATTTTACTATTATTCTGTTTAACAGAGCAATGGGAGACGCTGATTGAAGACAACATTGTGAGACTGCAGAGAACGGAGAGGGACATTCATAGTAAGTCTGTGGCAGCCATGAGGATGCTATGTGAGGAGTACTACCACGATGACAGGGGTGTCGCCCTCCCTGGTATCCAAGGTAACAGCAGCTCATTTGCATCTCATCTCTATTCAGTTGTCATGTCATCCTACATATTTCTGTCTCAATTAGATCTTTTGTTTTGTTTTTTATTCTCTTGCATGTATGTTTGTTTCATGTAGTTGTTAAGATCCAAATTCTGTCATGCAGTGTTGACACTCTATCTATATACAAAGCAAAATTAATTTCAACAAGCATGAAATGCATCTTAGGGATTTCAGTGCAATAATTTGTTTTATACATTTTTGTTGCTTTTCTATGTTTTATTGACTATGAACAAAACATATTTTTAAAAATCTTGACTAATTGGCATAAAGATATCAATCATGGAGCAAAATATTTGGATAGTGATCATCATGGTAATTTTGCCTGTAGGCTCTGCCAGTAACTGGAGTTGATCTTTTGTATGCTTGTAGTGTCAAGTGGCACAGAAAACCCTACAGCATTGTACACACTGTCCAAAGTCTCTGGCACATGAAGAGCTTAATGCTTTTGAATCTCTATGACTTTGCTTCCTGCAGACAGAGTGGTGGATCTGTACATGAAGGGACTGGAGGACCCCAATGAGATGGGTCGGATGGGGGCGGCCCTTGCTCTGGGAGAGCTTCCCAAGTTCATGATAGCTGGCAAGTTTGATGAGGTAAAGACCCTCCCTGTTTATATTCCACTGCTTGCGGGTTTCAGAGCCTCCTCGAGGAAGTTCAAAATCCTACCTCTTGTCTGTTCACACTGCTCGCCAAAAGCAGGCCCTAGCAGGCCCAACTGGCTCCTCCCCTCTGATACACGGCACAAGATTTAGTGCAAAAGTGTGCAAGTTGTGCTGCTTTATTCAGTTGGGATTGGTCGAGACAGCTGGGTTATTTCCCTTAGTGGGCAATAATGGCTGGGTTGTTTCTGTTAGCAGGCGATGACCTTCAGCAATAACTTCCAGGTCGGCTAAAGAGTGGCTTCTCGAACCGCGTAGCATTTATACTGCACCAGAGGCTGCTCTAGCAGGCTGTGAAACCAACCCCTGTAGGTGGTTTCAGAACCTGACCTGATCTGATCTGATCAGATTTCCTTTTGTCTGTTTATAATGAGCTGAAAGGCTGCTCGAGGCTGCTATAGGAGGATTCAGAACCCCCAATTTGCTTAGTATAAACAGGCTATAAGAGACCACTCATCAGGGTGCCTCTCAAGCACAGCCTACTCAGAAGATGCAGATTTGCTTTGATGTCTTGACTTTGTGCTTTTGATTTCAGTGAATGAGGTATCCTTTTGTTGGAACCTGAGGTCAAAAAAGGAATTGGATAGCAACACACTTTCAGTCATGCATGATTCCAGTGTATATTAATGTTGATTCCTGCATTACTGATGAAATCAAGTCACCACCTCTAATGTTCATATTTCACAGTCACTCTTTTTTTATCTCTCGTTATCTCCTCTTCTTTGCTAACAGTCTCTAAGCTCCCTCATGCAGTGTTTCATAAATCTGTATTTGTAAACGTTGACTTTGCTCTTATGTTTTTATCATTGTCCTTTATCAAGATTCTGGAGAGTCTAATAAAGGCTATTAGTGCTACCAAGGAGCAGGATGCCATCCATGCAGAATCACGGAGAGATGCAGTCCGGTCCATT
Organism: Diadema setosum; assembly: GCA_033980235.1. Lineage (NCBI taxonomy): Eukaryota > Metazoa > Echinodermata > Echinoidea > Diadematoida > Diadematidae > Diadema > Diadema setosum. Next base: position 19,232,128 of record CM067064.1, read on the forward strand.
GCCAAGTAAGGGCAACATACAATCTTTATTGACCTAGTCCAGTGCAGTCAGGTCCATTTCCAAGTTAGGGCAACATACTGTCTGTATTGACCTACAATGTAGATACAGTCAGGTCCATTGCCAAGTGAGGGCAATAGACTCTCTATATTGACCTACAATGTAGTTAAAGTCAGGTCCATTGCCAAGTCAGGGCAACATACTGTCTAATATATTGGCCTACAATGTAAATACAGTTAGGTCCATTGCCAAGTAAGGGCAATATGCAATCTTTATCTATCCTGATGAAGTCTAGTCCATTGCCAAGGAAGTAGACTGTATTACCCATATGTACAAAGATGCCGTCTAATCCATCACAAAGTGAGGGCAGCGTACTATCTTTGTATGCATAGTGACACATGCTGTTGGGTCCATGGATAAGTAAGGACAATTATACAATCTTTGTTTATGAGATGTAGTCAGATCCATCCATGATTAAGGGTATCATTTTGTCTTTCTGTACAAAGCTACATGTACACTCAGATCTACTGCTAACTTGGGGCAAGACAATCTTTCATTTCTGACATACAGTTAGATTCAGTGCTATTTAAATTGCAGTCATCATCAAGTTTGATGAAGGGGAGGGGGTTCTTTGGCTTGTAAAGATTTAATGGCTCTTTTAATTAGCAGAGTGTCTCTCCCACACAATATGTTTCCCCAATTCATATGTTATAGTGAGGCCGTTCCTCATTCTGACTTGGTTGAATATTTGTCCATGTTGCTCAATCAGTCAGTATATGTGTGTGAAAAACTCGGCTTCCACAAGTAAAAATGCTCATTTATGTTTGAACTTACAAATATATATGACATTTGTCTCCTCCTGAACAGATTATGTACAGAGGTTGGTGTCGATGCAGCTGGAAACCCCAAGAGTGTAGTGTGTGAGTCCAATCTTCCCGCCATCTACAACTGTATGTTGCAGTCATTGAAGGACTATACCACTGACAGTAGGGGTGATGTGGGCGCATGGTAAGTTATGTATGATGATGGCTTGTTTTAAACCAAAAAATCAAAAAGATCAAAAATCTCTTGCAGACGTAGAAGTGTTAATGATATTACACTGGGTTAGCCCATTCTCCAAAATTTTCAATAAAAGATATCAACTATTATGAATTGACTGCTTACAGCAAACAAGATTAAATTTTGTGCATAGCTTGAAGTGTTTTTAATTGATTTTCTGTGTGCATGGATGGACTTTTATTGAGGCACAAGATTGTTTCACTTAGAAGACATGGTACACAAATACCGACTACACTGAACACATTTCACAGACCTAACATGATTTTTACAATCAAACCATTCCCTAAGGTCAAACCAAAGGTCATGACACACTTGTCCAAATCACCACAGTTCAACAGGAAACTGTAGCTTCCCAATTATGTTTTGTGCTTATCAATAGTTGACCAAAGAGAAAACAAATTAACATTCTGAATGCACCCATTTTTGTCCTTTTGCAATAAACAGTCTCTCAGCAAACAATGTTTAAATGAACATGACCTATTTTAACCAATCAAATGCCAGTATTGTGCTGATGATGTGATGTTAGTAAGAAACAAATCACTGCCAACTGAGAGAATGCAAAGTGAGTGAGAAAATACTTTGAAATCTTTCTAATAGCAACATTGATAGTGGTCATATTTTTTTTAATCCTAAACAAAGACAGTAGATTATAGTCGTGGGGGAAAAAAAGAAACATGTAAAACCTACAGGTATTTCATCATGGCTTCATGAGCATACCACAGGAAACATTGGAGTTGTTAACACTTCCTGTGATTTGTATGTAAGTAATTGTGTTTTTTTTTTCATGCATTGTCACTTTACAGGGTACGTGAAGGTGGTATGAAGAGCTTGTATGAAGTCACAAGTCTTGTAGCTAAAAGCAACCCGACCCTCCTCACCCCTGACATGTAAGTACATTATCTTCTTTCATCAGATACATAATCAGATTGAATGGAGTCAATAATATTTAATGTTTATTTATTGCTACCTCTAGGGAAACATTATCAAACCATATCTATTGAAAATGACATAATTGAATCTAATATTCAAAATGAAATTTCATATTTCCTTTAATTTCAGGCCACTAAATTTCCTTTTTGGGTCACCAAAGTTTCCCATTCAAATAATGTAAGCAATAAATATTCTTGGCAAGACATTTTTGCAAATTGCCTCTGGCATCCAATACATTATAGTGTAGAAAAAAACTTTTGCATGCATTTTAATCTCGCTAATCTTTGCTCTTGCAAACTTCATGAAATTGAAGTGCACATGGAAACTTCTGGTGTTAAGGTATTTTGGTGGCCTGAGCGGTCCACCAGCCACCAGAGAAAGAGTGTAGGGCAGGCAGTCTTTCCATGAGAGAACTTCATTGGATTTGTATAACGTCATCTTTGTTGATGATTCCAGAGTCTCCAGTGTGATGCCATGCCTCGCCCAGCAAGCTGCCGAAAAGATCGACAGAACGAGAGTTTGCGCCGGCGATGCCTTCCTACGACTCCTCCACCACTTGGACCCACCCATACCTCACATCCCAGAGAGGGAGGAACTCCTCAATGTCTTTCCTCAGTGAGTTGGTTCTTCACCTCAGGACAGGAGAGGCAGTGCTTTCCTTCATTGAACACCATTTTTTAGTCCATTTAACCCCTTTGGTTTTCATGTCATCCTGAAGGACTACAGGACATAACCCTAATCAAAGATGCTTTTTGAAAGTAAACATTTTTGCATGAATGATTCTTTTTTCTCTCAGCCAGGCAAGGTGAATTTCGCATGGTTTTAGTTTACAGACTGTCATGACAATTGAGCAAATGCTTCAAGCAGCTCACTGTTTCCATGGCAGTTTAAGGGCTTTGGCAGCACATACTTACTGTAAAAAGTACTGTCCATTAGGACAGCAAATCACTCACAATACAAAAGTATCAAACATGAAGAAAACTATCAATAGCACAAATGGCAAAGTGATTAGCAAAAAATGTGTGAGCTTTTTTGTTTGTACTCTGTTTTGTGTCATGCAAGATGAGCAAAAATTTGCAGGGTATAATGAGCCACTTCAGCTGATGTGATTACGAAGAGGTAATTTCTTTTCCCACTGCAGGTCGGACATTGAAGAGTTGAACTGGGCTGCCCCATCAGACACCTTCAAGAAGATCACCATGCTTCTTGGCCTACCCACCTACCAGTACCACGTCCTGCTTGGACTGACGGTCAGCGTGGGCGGCCTGACAGAATCACTGGTCAGTCTATGTCCATCACGGGAGGTCATCCTGATTTGAAAAAAACAAACAAACAAACAAACAAACAAAACAACAACTCAGGACTTCTGTAATGTCTTTGTGTTTGTTTTCAAATGAATTGGGACAGTTTTGAGGGAGTTGTATAAACCGGTAACTTGTAGATTATTGTGCACTCACGTTTGATGGAATAGGTGATCATTTAAACAAAACACTAAATCTTTGTTTTAAAATATGTTGATATTGTGCACCAATTTCCTTTATGACAATACCTGCACTTTTCACTTTATACACAAACAGGTTGGGTATTGAAAGCAGATTCCAGAGTGCATCAGATCAGAGGATGAGACTCCACATACGTGTTTCTTCAGAAATATTTTGCATTTTCCAGATTTCAGTTTGAGAACATCATATGTCTTATTGCAATACTTGAAAACTTTGTGGTATCATTCAAGCTCACTTTAAACAAACAGTGCCAACAACGAACAACAAAAACACATTCTGATTGTAGGCAGTCTAGATCTTGTGGCATGCAGTGGATAAAGTCTTCATTTCAGCATGAAGGAAATAAAGTAATTGTAGTGTGAAGCGAATAAGGCTTTTGCAGAGTGAAGTGAATAAAGCAATTGTAGCATGAAGTGAATAAGGTTTTTGCAGCATGAAGTGCATGAAGTGACGCTGTGTCATTCATTCTCCTGAATGTTTCATCGTCTCACCTGTCAGGTGAAGCACTCTACCATCTCACTGCTGTCCTTCCTCAAGAATTACAAGGACCTGACTGTCTTCACCACCAATCTCTTGAAAATCTTCAGCGACTATCAAAAAGTGGACAGGTTAGCACGAGATACTCATCTTAATCTAAACCAAAGACTCTCTTTTTAGTTTTTATGCTTCTACCCTAAAGGACATCTATGGGATTGTTTTCAAGGTGTCTTTCTGTCTGTCTGTCCTAGATCTTGTTATTGTGATTTAAGAAAAATTATGAAATGGATTTTCCTGGTGTCGGGCCCAAGTGTGCTACATGAAGCATAGATGGGCTGATTAGACTTAGGGCAAAATCCCTCAGGGTCAAAGGTGGGAGGTCACTGAACTTTGACTAAATACATGTTTTTCAGCTGTTGCATTTATCCACATTTAGGACTGTGCAGGGGTATTATATCTTTTCAGGTTCAGAGCCTCATTATTAACTTTGTGTGCCACAGTGTAAACCCCCTTTACCCCACATTATTCTGAGACCACAATGCATTCAGTGCTTTTGGAAAATGTGCATTTTTATGCCTCCGCCACGAAGTGGTGCCGGAGGCATTATGTTTTCGGGTTGTCCGTCCGTCCGTCCGTCCGTCCGTCCGTCCGTCCGTCCGTCCTTCCGTCCGTCCGTCCGTCCGTCCTTCCGTCCGTCCGTAATGAATTTTGTGGACAAGGTAACTATCGAAACCTGCTGAGGTATCCTAATGAAACTTGGCATGTATGTGTATTAGGGGGTGAAGTTGTGCCTATCAACTTTTGGGTGCACATGCTCAAGGTCAAAGGTCAAAAGGTCAAGGTCAAATACATAAAATGTCACTATTTCCAACATATCTATTGAATGCCTGAAGATATTTTCTTGAAACTTAGTGTAAACATGTATTACCCAATTCAGATTCTCTGGTGAAAGTTTGGGTCATGAGGTCAAAGGTCAAAGGTCAAAAGGTCAGGGTCAAAGACATAAAATTTCACTATTTCCACCATATCTATTGAATGCCTGAAGAGATTTTCTTGAAACTTAGTGTATACATGTATTACCCAATTAAGATTCTCTGGTGAAAGTTTGGATCATGAGGTCAAAGGTCAAAGGTCAAAAGGTCAGGGTCAAATACATAAAATGTCACTATTTCCACCATATCTATTGAATGCCTGAAGATATTTTCTTGAAACTTAGTGTATACATGTATTACCCAATTAAGATTCTCTGGTGAAAGTTTGGGTCATGAGGTCAAAGTTCAAAGGTCAAAAGGTCAAGTAAAAATATTAAAACTTCTTTTTTTTCTCCGTACCTTGGAAAATTGTTCAAGGTATCTTCATGGAACATAGTATATACATGTACTGACTGGAAGTGATTATCTAGAGAATGTAGGGTTCATGGGGTCAAAGGTCAGGGGTCAAAGGTCAAGTGCAAGACTTCAAAATTTTACTATTACCCTCATATTTATGCAATGCCAGCAGGGTTATTTTTTTACACTTGGTGTATGCATGTGTAACCTAATAGAAATTCTCTGGAAAGTTTTTTTTTTTCTCTTTTTGCCTCAAAGGTCAAAAGGTCAAAGATCAAGTGAAAGTGCTGAACTATCTTTTTCCTCCATATCTCGGAAGTGGCTCAAGTTACCTTGAAACTTAGTACATATTATGCATGTTCTACCTGAAAGTAATTATCTTATGAATTTTAGGGTCAAGGGCCAGATGAAAATGGTAACAATTTACTATTCAATTCAGAAATTGCACTTTTTCTCCACACCTGTACCTTGAAAATTACTCAATGCCTAAATGTATGAATGGGTCAAAGTCAAGTTAAAGTCCTTAAATCCCTAGATACATGCTCTCTTATTCATCCAATTAAACCTACGTCAAGGAAGGTGAACATTCAACACATTTGTGACAAACTTGTCATTCCAATATTTTGCCAATTTTGTGGAAATGTAATCACACAGTGTCCACATGTACTATCTAGACCTATTGGGAAAATCATGCATTATGGCGGAGGCATACCAGTCGCCAAAGCGACATTTCTAGTTTAAAAGTCATGATACTTTTTATAGGAGTGCTTGTGCTAGAAATGAAGTGCGGCAAAGTTACATAGAAAACTGCAAGAATCGCTTTGAAGTAAATTTTACAGTAAAGTTATGGCTATGATGGTTTCAATGTGTACCGTGGCAATTATCAGTTTGTTTGTGCACAGTTGTGCATTTGAGCAAAATTTGGAAAATTGACAAGCCATCAAATGCGTGAAATGTGCAAACATAGCACACAGAGAGTTAAAAGATATCATGCAAATTATGTACATGTTAATTTTTTTGCCACTCTTAGGATACGTATGGTGCAAACTGAAATAAAGCTGTACATCATTCTCTCTGTTCTGTACTAACCCTGCAGAGTTTCAATACCAATGATGAAGATGATCAACTTGCTGCTAAACAGTGGATGCTTTCAAAGCTTCATTGATGACCCAAGGTAGGTAGACCTCATGATCGAGCATTTCAGTAAGGCTTTCAATCACGAGTAAACTTAACCGTCTCCCCAGTCACCTCTTGATTTCCAATATTCTACAAATTCTTCTTTTTTGGCCAGATCATTGTGCGCTGCATTCAGTTGTACATGGAATTGATGGAGGAAAAGCAACTGTGCAGCCATCAAATATTGAGATTGGGAATCTCCTTGTTGTAGCATCTCTGTAGAACTCATTCATATTAATAATTAGTTTTGATTTGATTTGATTCTACAGATTTTGTTTGAAATAGTTGTAAGGATATTTATGGTGAAATGTTTTTCTGTAAACACTAGCAGTCCTTGACACTCTTCATGCCTCGTTGATTTTGAATGATGTTATTTTTGCAAAACTTGAGCGATTTTCATGGATGAATTGCGATGAGACATATAGCACGGTTTCTGTTCACTATCTGAGACTTCTTCTGGACCTAACTAGAAAAACTTCACATACTATCATCCTTTGCAATGTAATTTTGCGGTCAGTTATTGAAAGTTTGTGTATCAAGGATTTGATCAGTTCATTTTACACCAAGAAACAATAAGCAAATATTACTTTCCCTCTCATATGCGCCCCTAACGTGAAGTATACAATCATTTGTGAGTGATTGTTAGAGAACAAAAAAGAAGGAGAAAACAAAAATCAGTTGGTGGTCACCAAATGATGTGTAATGCAAAAGAGGATGAAGTTATGGCAAACTTGTCTACTCACTTCTGACAACCAGGGACACGTCATTCTTCACTTGATGTGCAAAATGAAAGTCATCTTAGTTCTAATTTTTCAAATCAACTTTTGACCCTCTTACAAAGAAAAAATTGAAAAGAAAAAAATCACAGTTTTTTTTTTATCATGTTCTTTCTTTTTTCTTTTCTTTCTTTCTGTTTTTTTTTTTTACATACATGTAGCCATCCCTTCCCCATGGAGCTGCTACAAATCATGAAGAAAGAAGTTGCTAAGAGTGGAGATGCCCAGAAACTTCTGACAAGCATTGATGTGTGAGTGGAAAGAATATTTTTTTAATTGGTCCAAATCCATGAATATCACAATTCCATCAGTTTAAAGTTGTTGTACTTTGCTGAAACTTTAAGAGCTTCCTTGAAACACTATGTTTATATACTTCCCACAAGAAGAAGAAGAAAAAAAAAGATATGCTCAAAAACCACAAGACTTATTAGAAGACTCATACAGGTACAGTTACTTGATACTGTTATCCCTCTTGCATCTACAAGAAGTTATACTGGGATGAACTACACATGTGGGTCGAGGGGAGTTGCCATGGTGATGATCTCTATGAACAACTTTGATGTACATGTACATTCAAATGCATTCATGTATACACATTAATGTTAAAAGCTGCCCTGTAATTACATGACTTCTGAAAAGCTTGTGCTTCTACAAGTAAGTAGCAATATGTCTGCTCTGAAATAGGGAACATGTTGTAGAACAAAAAAATGTCTGACACTCATACAATGTGTTCTGTGTATTACCTTCTCACTTTCTCCCGCTGCTCAATCCTGTAGATTCTGTGGACTGATTCAATTTGAGGGTGATACCAGGAAGAAGACCCTCTTTCAGCTCATGCTCTTCCTCTGTCACAGATACCCCAAGGTACGTATCACAGGCCAAGCCCCTTTCTAATCCACACTGCATGACCCAAGGTAGGACAGGCCACGCCCCTTCCTAATCCACACTGCATGACCCAAGGTAGGACAGGCCACGCCCCTTTCTAATCCACACTGCATGACCCAAGGGAGGACAGGCCACGCCCCTTCCTAATCCACGCTGCATGACCCAAGGTACAATTTGTAGGACAGGCCACTCCCCTTCCTAATCCACACTGCATGACCCAAGGTAGAACAGGCCACACCCCTTCCTAATCCACACTGCATGACCTAAGGTCGGACAGGCCACACCCCTTTCTAATTCCCGTAACTGCATGACCCAAGGTAGGACAGGCCATGCCCCTTAGTAATCCAAACTGCATGACCTTTGACATCATACCAGACTCGGGAGGACATTCAAACTTGGGAGGACATTATCAGACAAACATCAACTCCTGTTGCAATGTTATGCTGAAACTTCAGTAAATTAATAGTACATTGACTCGTGAAATTTGCTGAAAGATTTTGACTTTAGACATTTCCCATACAATGCAATCCATAGACAGTATTTTAGGATGCCTTTTGTGTATAAGGGGTCAAGCAAAATATCTGTTATGTTATGTTGATATACTAAATTCTGTTGTACAAATATATGTAACAGTAGGCACAGAATTATTGTGCATTTGTTGTATTGTTGCAGTGAAACAATTTGTGTTTCACAATAAATATTTAAATGCAAGGCACAGAATTTTTGCTAATATTTTTGCAACCCTCTTGTCACTTAGTCAGTTGGGATGGGGTAGAAGTAAGACCAACCTGATGCTTTGCATATTATATGCTTTAATTGAAAGAACTTTTACGAAAGTCCAAACACCCTCTTTTATTTTGTGGTGCATTAATGAGACATAACATTTTTTTAATATCCCTGCTGGATAACATATTCTGCATGAATCCAAGCATGATGAGAAATATAATGTCATAGTTTGATAAGTAGAGTGAGATAGCAGCAGCAACAGATAGGGTACCGGTATACAAATATATTTCTCATCCAAATCTATGGATTCTCTCACACAGGCAACATAGCTGTACTTCTACAGAAGATATACTCATACCCATTTAAAGAAATACCCCAAATTCCTTTCCTGTCCACACTACCACAGGTAAGAGGGATTACAGCCAACCGGCTGTACGAGGCACTCATGCTTGAAGAGGACATCGTTGGGGAAGAGAATCAAGAGGAGGTGCTGAGTATCCTCAGTGAAACCAATTGGTGAGAAATCTATCCCATCATCCTTTGGGATATACGTGGTAGTGCTATGATGGCATTGTGATGCATTGATTCACAAAGGGCTATGTCAATCATCAGATTGTCTTTAAAGGACAAGTTCACCTTCATAAACATAAGGATTGAGAGAATGCAGCAATTTTATTAGAACACATCGATGAAAGTTTGAGGAAAATCGGACAATCGATGCAAAAGTTATGAATCTTTAAAATTTTTGTGTTGGAACCACTAGATGAGGAGACTTTAAAAGGCTCGTGATGTCATATGAGTACAACAGTATAAAGAAAATGTAAAGAAAATTCAACATATTTTCACTTTTTTCGCATAATAAAAGAGCACTTGACATGCCTCTTTCTAAAGGCGATGGGAATAATATTACCCATAACATATGTCAGTAACGAGTCAAGGGAATGTGTACTTTTTTCAAAAGATGAAATTTTGTGAAATTCTCTTTATATTTTCCTGACATTGTTGTACGCATGTGACATCATACACTGCAGTAGTCTTCTCATCCAGCGGTGACTGCACAAAAACTTCAAAAATTCATAACTTTTGAACGGATTGTCCAATTTTCCTCAAACTTTCAATGATGTGTTCTACTAATATTGCTACATTCTCTCAATCCTTATGTTAATGAAGGTGAACTTGTCCTTTAATAGAATCACCAATTTTCTTCCTGATTTACAATAATTTAATTTGAGGGTTTTTGTACTGTTTTGTAAATGCAATGATAAAAGAACAAAGAACTGAGTTGTTTATATCTTTCTTTGTTTTCTCTTTTCTTAATGAAGACACTTATCAAAGTGTGCAATTGCGTACTTTGTATTTAGAAATATTGGTATGTATGTTTTATTGAAGAGTTTCTGTCTGATGATGTGCAAGGATGGTGGTGGTATTAAAGAGTTGCTCTAAATAAGTCTTGATTCAAGCCAACTCTTGAAGCTGGTCGCGTCTGTGAATAGAAGCCCGTAGATATGAATGGCTTGTGTAATTTAACTAGCAGTTGGTTTATGAACGTGCCCTCTATCTGCTTTTCTTTCCAAGATAGTGTTGTCAAGTTGTTGTAAAAAATTAACCCTTTTAAAACTCCTTGTCACTCACCACAGGCAAGAGTCACAGACAAAGGCAAGGCCGCTCCGCAATCGTCTCTGTGAACTCCTGGGGGTCTCCAAACCAGTCCTCAAGGTGAGTTTTCCCTTTAATCCCTGCAATACCATTGGTGACGTGAGTATATAAAATGTGATGGCATCTTCAGATGATAAGCTGGAAAGGGGTGAAGGTTTCACCCACCACTATTCAGGGATACCCAGTTTTCAGGCCAATGCCTGAAATGAGACCCTGGTATTATCAAAGTTCAGGCTCTTTCATGTACAAAGTTGCCTCTTGTAGATGTAGTTTAGGACCTCTTTTTCAATTTCAGTCTATCCTGGACTCTTGCACGAAAGGTCCAGTAGTATACTGTAGTACAGTCAGTCCGCAGCACCCGATAATTCGCTCGTATTTATTCAACTCGTATGCAAGCCCGCTCTAGGCTTGCATACGTAATAAGCTGCGTATGGGGATTTTGTCCTTGGGCTTTCGGCAACAAAAATACACCTTATGTTCACAAATTTGGTATCAAATTCAAGGAAAATATGTAATCTATCGTCACATGTTACTCAAATTATTGTAAATGAAAAATATCATAGCGTAATTTGAGCTTGAAAAATGATGAAAAAAGTAATTCGTGCAGTACACGTTCAAGACGTCAAAAAAATATCAAATTCACTTTGCGTCTCAATGAAAATGCTTTATTTGGTAGTCCATCTCCTAATCTTTGTATCCATGTAAATATCTTGACAATTTGTTGCTTAATCCGGTCAGGAACCAGTAAAATATACATCGATGTCAGTGCTGATCAGATTGAAACCGTGTAATCTCAAGAGTAAGCTCTCTCATTGGACAGCGCTTGCATTCAGCGCTTGCATTACGTCATTACGCTGCTACATAACGGTTTCATGCCACTTGCGGTTTCTTGGCACGCGTGTAGTTCGAGCGCTGAATGCAAGCACTGTCCAATCAGAGAGCTCTTATCGCGCCACTGTTGACTTTGTGTGGAGCGTACTTCCGGCTTAGGAGTGAATTTTACAGACATTTCAAAACGGAAAAACTAGTATAAATCATGCTTGCATCTCCTTGACTCCAATATATGATGAGCATCTAAGTTTCCTCTCTACGAAAAAGCCAAAATCAGAAACAACAGTTTTTTAATCCGGTCAGGAACCAAAAAAGAACTTTAGACGACAAAATCTTCCGTGAAAAGCAGGTAAAATTTACGCAAATTCAACTGATTATTTAGTCATGATAAGATCCGATGTTATACCCAAATTTAGTATCAAAATAAAGATTTAAGACTGGAGAACAATTTACCGTGACTTGTAGCCATGACAAATGTATGTACAAGTCGCTACACTGTGAAAACCATAGCCCTATCAAAGTCTCGCAAAATCTCGCACGACGAGACACCTTTCGAACGCAAAGATCGTCAACGAGAGTGCTGAATAAATCTTGCTGGATCGGCTCATTAGCATACGTGCTGCGGACTGACTGAGTAGTAGTAGTAGTACAAGACCTTGGCCCCGTTGCTAGAAACTTTGCGTTTAAACGCAACTTGCATCTGATTGTCACTGGCCAATCAAAATCATTGTTGCATGCATGTCTTCTTAATAGGGCAGACCCTGAGCCAATCAGAATGGTTGTTTCAAAATTAGCAATTATTTGCAATTGATTGCAACTTTCTAGCAACGGGGCCCTGATGGGTCTCCCATACCCATGCTTATATTTAATGATGTGGGGTTTCATTTATCCACGATACCTGTTCTTTATTCAGGATTGTGCTTCCAGAGAGCCCAGGTATCAACATGATAGGCTTACATTTAATATCTCACCATGACTGTCTTTTGCTTTGATAAATCAGTGAGTGATGTGAGATTCTTACCCTTTGCATGCTGGCATGATTTCCAATTTGATGAATCACATATAAATGTTAACATTAAATAGTCGTCAGTGATCGGGTTCGTATGCTGGCTGTACGCTTAAATCAAATTAATAAGGTGATCTTACACACCCATGCGCAACACACGGAGGTCAAGTGGGGTCACACTTTTGGGGTTGACTTGTGCACTTCAGGTGTTGCAGAGTTACTGTGCAGCAGGCACGGGCAGAGCGTATATGCAGGGATTTACATGTAATTTTCACCTTTTTATCATCTCTAAAACATAGTCTCTTTACAATAAAAATGCATTTTCAGATCTTACAGTTGCTTACAACATGTAACAGCTGCTAAGAAAATCTACAGAACTATTGTAGTTTATAGATAGAGATAGTGCTCCATTTGTAGTTTATAGATAGAGATAGTGCTCCACTTGTATCGTGTACAATCAAATAGAGCTCACGCTGCACTGACACAGAGTTGTTGACTCATCGTTACGGAAAAGATTAGGTGGCACTGCCACAGTTTAAGTTTTTACAGTTATATGCGTTAATGAGAATTAAGCATTTTGATGTTACAATGACCAGAATGGTTTTCCTGTGTATATTTAGAACCCTGGTGATGACAAGAAGAAGACAGAGGCAGATGATCAGATGGAAAGTTACAAAGGTAAGTTTGAAAGACTCATCCAAACAACTCCTCAGACATTCATGGAATGAAGAGGGGTGCCAAAAATAATGAGACTCTTGGTTGATTGCATGTGCAGTTTTGCAATTCACAAGACTTGCTCTGTGCTTCCTCTTTAGATTAAAACTTAGATATGAAAACATGAATTACTATCTACAGTAGTTTGGTTAATAGGAATCCGTCAATATTCTCAATTTTTTGCCTAGAGAGCAATGTATTCATAACCCACCATGTATCAATTAATGATTTGAGGCAATATTTGAATTTTATTTTTATTTTTTTTTATTTTTCAAAGAGTGATAAGAAGTAAAGAGAACAAAATGAGAATGACACAATGCATTTGTTCAAAGGCATTCTTTTTTGTTCGCCTACTTCATGAAGCTATAGATGTCAGTTCTGTACTCAAATGAGCTTAGAAGAATGTTTTACACAAATTCAATTTGCTAAATTGTGCTGCTCATTGCTTGCGTTATTTCTACCAGTGAGTATTTCTACAAGTACAGAGTCTTCATCAATAGATCATGTTACTGTTGTTTCAAACGAACCTAATAAGCTGAAAAAGAGCTTTTCAAATGTAATAATGTTCTTCAAGTTTGCAAGTATGGAGTAAGGGTAAGCTAAGTGTAAAGCCTATTCAAGCCTTAACAGTGGCGGATCCAGGGGGGGGGGGGGGGGGGGCGGGGAGCACACCAGGTGCACTCCCCCTCTTTATTTTTTGTTAAAATAAAAGAAATAAAAAGAAAAAGGAGGGCACATTTGCTCCCCTTTTATTTTGTAAAGGCGCCTCCCCTTTACGGAATTCCTGGATCCGCCCCTGCTTAATATATAGATGTAGACTTTTTATGTATTCAGGTAGTATGATGACAAAACATAAGTAAATATGGACATACTTGTGAAAATCATTGAGAGTACAGTTTTGTGTGTAGCCTCTAAACATTCAGTTCGTGTATAGTATGAATTGATCAACAGTGTTCATTTGTGTTCTATGATGAAATCAATTTAAAAACTTATGATGCTGAATTTGAGGTTGCCAGTCTTTGGAAGCATTGGCAATAGATTGAACCATTTGATTCATCATCATCCCTCTCTGATGTTCCACATTCAGATCTGGTGTCAAGACTTGGATACTGAGCTCCGACAGATGCTGTCTGTCTTTTCAAAGAACCGTGCAGCTGCCTGCATTATTGGACATGAAGGCGAGCCCAAGCTGATAAGCTTTTTGTCGATGTGCTTATGAATGCAGGGTCCTAACAATATGTTGATGGTGACCCGTTGAGGATGGTTTGATTATGCTACAACACCAATTTCCCATAGACACCTACCTGAGTATACTTGAGACTCATCCTCAATGGGTTGACAACTATGGAATTTAAAAGTTTGTTATTGTCTTTGATCTTCAAATCCACAGTCAAAGATACTCAGTGGAATATATGCATTTAACTGGAAAGGAAATATTTTACATTTTTTTTAAAGAGACTCCTTATCGCCAAACTATGATAGGACATTAAAGGAAGTTGTCTTATTTCACAATCCCTTCAAAATTTCAAGAAGATACTAACAAAATATTACATTCAGGATCAGAGTAATATTTGACAGTTTACATGAACCTTGAATTATCTTGTGCTTTATCAGTGAACATAGTATTATTTTTATACCCAAAAGTGTGATACCAAAAGTGTGATACTCACAGATTCAATTAATTTATTCTTGTTTTCTGAAGCACCTGATCATCATCCTGTTTCCTTGATGTAAAGAAGTGTGAACTGATTGAAGACTGCACCAACATTCAATTTTACTCCGTGGTATTCTTCACAAATGTTATCAGTTGTATTTAAGACCTCTTACAGTGATGATTTGTAAGCATGGGCATATATGCATCGTGGAGGTGTCTCTCACAAGCAGGAAGAGATGCATGAGTCGTTTCTCACAACCCTTAATTAGATATTTTAATGCTATGATGTTGTTTTCAAGAGTCATTATTTCTAGCTTGTAAAACTCAAATCTGTTCAAGACCCTTTTTTGCACATCAGATTAATTCTAACTGTCTGTAAAGCTGTACAATTGATAATCGTCAAGTTTTTTTGCAATTGTCATATTGCACTCATTGTAAGATATACTATAGATATAACTCTTTTTAAACCAAATGTCCCAAATTTTTGAGCTGGAGCTCATGATTATTTTGAATAGATGTGTATATCTGTCATTCTTTGATATGATTCATATGTCAATGACCAGTATTTGGCAATCAATGTGTAGATTTGTATGATTCAAAAGATAATATAAATTTGTAATGATTACCGCTCTGATTGTACTTGTATGTGTGTGTATGTGTGTGTATTGTTATGGATGTACAAATATAAGTGATTGAATCACTATGTGTGCTTGGATAATGTAATTTAAATAATGGATATATCAAATGCTTTGAATGATGATGGCTGTAAATTGTTCTCCAAGAATCAGTTTGGAGTGGCTATGCACATTGCCATCAATTTGACAGCAGAAGGGTGGTAACTCCTGAGACTTGATGCAGGTGATAACGTCCTTTTGGTTCTCCACACCTTGTGGATATGGGACTTGATATGGCAATGACAATACTATAAAGAGAGACTGCTGTTATTACTCTTTAAAATGTGTGTTTGATAAGTTATGGGAGTAGAGGAAGTACATTTATCATGCAAAGAAATGTTCCCAAAAAGGAAAAACTAGAGCATTGTAGTTTTAATGGATGTGGTTCACACTACCATATCTGTGGCCCATTGAATATGTACAGTGAGAGTTTATCTGTCTAGTGTAGGGGCCCTACACTAAATATCAATTTAGGGGCCCATGTAATGAAAGTCAACTACAAAGGGCCTTTTTTTTTTGACAGCTACAACACATCTGGTGATGGGCTCAGGCTTTCTTGGATTACGCTTTCTCCAAAACGGGGGTGGTAGTGGAGTGGAAGCCCTATGCTATGTGCATTTAAACACCTTCAGGCAGAAAGACACACCCCCAGGGATCCGAGCGAGAGCAAGAGATCTGGTGGTGTGAGACAAATAGGTGTCTACACCAGTAAAGAAAAAAAAAAAGGCCCTTTGTAGTTCACTGTCAATACATGAGCACCTACATTAAAGTGACATGTCCTCTTCTTATAAATTTAAACCTGCAATGTTGTTTACTTACTTGCAAAAACACCAGTAGAAGTAAGAGAAGTAAGATTTGATGAGATAAACTGGTCGTAAATGTTTAGTGGATGAGTCTTGATGCCAGCCCCTTTACAGAAATTTTGATGCGAGTCGCCAAATGATGACTTGGAAATTGGGGTAATTTCACAGTACCTGCCAGAAGAGACCTGATTAATATTGTACTTAATAATTGGCAAGGATTATCAAAGTCATTCTACTTCCAATACTTGAGACATTTGGTTACCAACAAGTGCACTACCCAAGATACAAGTTGGCATGTACTTAGTGGTGGTTTCTTACATTTTAAGAGAAGAATGAGGTGCCACTGTTCATCGATATGAAATAGAAAAAGAAATGATTATCTAGAATTGTTTTTACCAGAATTAATTATATGAGCTGTAGCTTTTCTAAAGAACACAAAACAAAACCGTGATAACTTTTCAAAATCGGTATCAGTAAATTATACAGCAAAATGATAATGGTTTTGTTTTTGTTTTTTTATTCAAGTGTACTAATAATTATGTCTGATGAGAATATTGATATTGAAGGGCAGGTGCTCCAAGGTTCGCCCTCTCCTGTCAAATTGTTGGCCAGCCCCTGTCAATTGTTCAAATCATTTATTAGTGGTGCATGGCCACCAGTTTAAAGCCGTGCCAGTAGTCAAGAAGCAACAGCACCTAGAAATAGATATAGGAAACTCACTCTCTCACAAAACTGTGGGATCCTTGAATTAGAGTGTGGTCATACAAATGCTGTAATAACACAGATAAGCAAAATTAGAGTTGCTAACTGCAAATACAGTTGAGCCTCTATTATCCGGCCTCCCTTTATCCGGATCTCTCTATTATACGGACGCAATCTCGCCGTGATTTTTTTTTTTTAAATAAAGCCATACGGGAGGAAAGGGGAATTCCAAACTCCGTGAGAACTCCTACACAAACACACATGAATTACATATTACTTCCAACATGATTGACATACATATTACATCAAATTTCCTTCCAAATTGCTTACCTTCAGACATTTTAACATCCCCAAACATCCCCAAATGTAACAATGAAAAGGTTGCAGTATACACATTACTACATGTGGTACTACAATGGGCTACATCAGTACATGTGTATAAAGCATTGAGTCTCCCGTATCCGGCCAAATCCCTTATCCGGATGAGCCCCGGTCCCGACTTGTCCGGATACGAGAGGTTCAACTGTACTTTGAGAAAAAAAAAATCAACAATGGCTTCAAACAGTATTGAAAGATTTAGATGATGTGGAAGTACAGATAATGATTGGTAAACTGCTCCAAAGTTTTGGGGCGCAGACAGAGAAGGCAGGGTCGTCATAGCAAATGTATATGCGGGGAATAGGAGTATATGGGACCTGAGCATCTTTACTTGACCTGAATCTACATGATGGAATCATTAGTTGGAGGAGGTTACTAAAGATAAGTAGGGGCAAGACCATATATGATTTTGAACACCAGTAACAGAATCTTCAACTTGATACGATTAACAAGGGGAAGCCAATGGAGAGAGAAAGAGAGCTAAGTGCTAAGAGCTAAGTGTTTTCCACATGACTACTGTAATGTGGATATTTTTGCGCGACTAATTTTTCACGCTCTGTGGGGTAAGAAGAGTTTCGCGTGTTTTTAATTCTGCAGAATCAAGTCATCAGCTGCTGGAACATATGGCAAACAAAAATATTCGCGTGCTTTTATTTTCGCGTTAGTTTCGGGTTGCGTGAAATGCGCGAAAATTTCAACACCGCAAAAATTTCCACTTTTACAGTATTGTATGCAGGACTGTTGTATGTCAGGCAGTTTTGTAATCATACCCACGGCTAAATATTTGTGCTGTGCTTTTGATGGAAATCTGCTCATTGCAACAGAGTGAATGTATGGAGCATTTTTTTTTAATATATCTTCACAGGAGATAGCAAGTTGCGTGTATTATTTATATATAAGGTACCAAAGGTACAAACAGTAGGACAAAGCATTTTATAGGCCCTACTGGCTGATCAGGCATATGGTTGCTTTAAAATATGAATGTGTGGGGGAAACTTAGTTTCAGAGCAGCTAACTAGTGTACCAGGTACTTCTTTTTTGTCCAAGAAAGAAAAATGATTCTTCTGCCTTTCATTTGAATAGTAGGTGTCTATGCACTCATTTGTACCATACCCCTCAAATTAAGCAAAAGATATGTATGTTTGTGTATGTGTGTGTGTGTGTGTGTGTGTTTGTTGTCACTCTTCAGAATATGGGTGTTTTTGTTTCCATCATTATGGGTTTTTTTTTGTATGTGTTTTGTTTGTTTGTTTTTTGTCTGCAGTGGTTTTGAATCCTATTGCCGTAGAATGGTAGCTCCTGATGATGTGTCATTAAGAGTTTAAGCCAGTGAAAGATCCTGATTTGTTTCTGCAGACCTATTTCCCGTTATACTATACCAAGATAGCCGACATTCATGAAGGAAGAATCTTGTAGGGGTACATAATGAGCCATATGCTTGAAGTGGCCACAAACAATAATCTAATTCAAACAGCCATATTTGGTATATAATAAACCGATGTGTCATAGTGTTTAAAGTACATGTTTATTCCGACAACCATGTGTGATTCAACTTGTTTTTAAAGATAAAAGTTTGTCTTTCATTACTCCTGCAAGATATCTTTCTAGCAGTAGCATGAAGCTTGCCTGACATAGTAGCAACTGTTGTATTCAATGTACACCATGGTTATGCACAAGAACAAAAATAAAATGGTATTAAGAGGAAGCTCAGTAATACCTGTTGAGAATAATCTTGGGGCAGAACCCTAGAACTTCATGGGTTTTCTTGCATTTATATTTCCCCTTTTCCTTTTTTTTTGTTTTAATCCAAAAGCCTATTGGTTGCAGCTATCTGCCTTAATAGCGCTCCCGTTGTGTCACTGAATATTTCTGCAAAGAGTTGCAATTTGCACTCTGTAATTTGCACTGTAAATGCACATTCCATTAATGTGTTTGATAAAAGCAATCCTGTCATTGTAGTATTGTGTTTCTCACTTTTAGAGTAAGCCAGGTATCGTGACATTAAGTTGAAAAGGCTCTGATTTTATGTGTGTGATGTACAGACATAATACTCTCAACAACAAAAAAATTCTTTGTCACTTTGTATATTGTGCATAGCCAGTGTGCCCTGAAGTTTTGTGATGTGTGTAACGTGTTAGCAACAAAGAATTTGTACGCACCCTATTGTGAGAGCCTACTCACTGATGGAACTTGAAACAAAGTACAAAGTTTCAAGTGGTTTAGATTGCCAAGATCGCTTTGTGCAAAGCAGAAAATAAAGCAATGTTGTGAAAAGTGATTTTGAGTCTAATCCCGAAACTGTGTTTACTTTTTTTTTTCTTAAATCTGTGTTTACATGTGGTGAATATAGGCCTGAATGAATAATCTACTTATACAGTGCACTCCCGTTATAACGAACACATTTATAACAAAATTCCAGTTACAACAAAGTAAAAATTAGGGCCACAACGTTATATATTCTATGTACTTTTATTGCTTATTTGTTCGGTTATAACGATAATTTCGATATAAAAAAAGAAAACTGCCGAACCCGAGGACTCCGTTATAACAGAGTCCACTGTACTCAATCGGCTGTGTACAAGTCGCAATAGTTTGTAAATATGATATACAGTATCACCACAGTACATAATCTCAATCATTGCTTTTAAGCGAGTGTCGTGCTGAGAATTTAATCATCGACAGTCCAGCAATGGAATGGAATTCAGCAAAAGGAAACCCCTCGTTTTTTCAATTATTTGCTTAAGAGTCAGATCAAGGGGTTATCACAGAATGATAAGTCTTTGGTTGAGCTAACTTTGTTGTCCTTTCCCTTGGAAGAAAGATAATTAAACCTAGAGGGAAGGATTGGGGGGGGGGGAGAGAGAGATAGGGAGAGAGAGAAGAAAGAGGGAGAGTATATTAAAGGAAGAGAGCTAAGAAGACAAAAGAAGAAAAATTGTCTTGGAATATGATAGCAATTTGCGGCTAGTTTGAAAAACAGACAAAGGATATTGGAGGAGGATGCTGGAGCTAAATTATACCTCCCCCTATTTCTGGCACACACACACACACACACACACACACACACACACACACACACTTCATATCCCAAATGTGGTAACAAACAAGGGTATGTGCAAACGTGTGTGTGTGTGTGTTTTCTTTCCCTTTTTTAAACACAAAATTCTTTTTCATTTGTAATATTGACAATGTGGAATATATGTTGTCATAATGAAATTTGTATTATTTTCCAATCAACTAATTTGCATATTATTGTTTATATGAAAAAGATAAAATAGAAAATTGACCAAAAAAATGCTTTAGACAGGGAGAAGGAAGAAAGTTTTTATTTACAAAATTCTTCTTTTTCATTTGTAATATTGTCAATGTGGAATTTATGTTGTCGTAATTAAATTTGTGTTATCTTCAATGTCCTAAATTAATTTGTATATTGTTTATATAAAAAATTGGAAGAAAAATAAGATATTGATAGAAACAAAAAAAAAGTGTGTGTGTGTGTGTGTAAGTTTGTGAGAGAGCAATAATGGGGATTCACGTATTTCAGTCCCAATATCATAAAACTTTCTTTTCCTTCTTCGCACTCTTTCGTTTTTTTCCATCTTTCGATCCCTTTGTTCATATATTCTTTTCACCTCCTTTTTTTCTTCCTTTTTTTTCTCCTTTTCTCTTTTCATCGCGATCCTTCTTAGAATTATCTCCTCTTCCGCCAAACCTTCATTGCCTTAAATTAATTCGAACATAAAATTGTTTCTTATCTGTCTTTTCTCTTTCTTTTCCTCCAATTTCATCTTCTCATTATTTACCTCATTGTTTAAGGTCTTCTGCATTACCAGTATTTCTTTGTCTGCTCCAGCGTATTATTTTACCAGCATCTCTCATCAGGGCTACTTGAATCACTTCAGAGACAGCGCGTATCGTAATTTGAATACTGTGTACTAGTATCTTGAGAGCGCGTCTTGATGTCTCCAGATCCCTCAATCGTAACAACACGTACAAGTGCGTATGATCCCACTGTGCCTGTGACTATACTTGCTGACGCGAAAACAACGGCATATTTGTCATTGATTTCTCCTGCGAGTGTGCCGTGTTTTATATTTCATTAGTGATTACAATTCTTGTAACGAAAACTTGGAACAACCGGTGAATGTCCCTTTGCACAGATTGTTCATCTGAATGTTAGCAGCCCAGGCAGTAACAGTAAATTCAACTTGTAAGTCTGCGCTGGACTGTCTTCTTAACCCCCACCACCGAGAGCTACTACCATGTCCGCCGAAAGTTTCGGCCTCTCTTCCGCTGACGTCGCGATGGACGCGATGTCACAATTTTTGAGCGCCACCGGTTTTCTCTTCGTCAGCTTCTACTTGTCTCTAGGATGGTATTTTTCGTCTTCAGTGATAGCTATCCTCACTCTGTTGTGTCTCCTGACTGGATTGTCATCTGTGGTCTACTTCAGAAAACAAAAGCTGCCACTATCGCGCATTGAAAGGTTTTTGAAGTCGTCTGGATCAGGCGGCAGCAGCGTTGCGAATGGCAGTGTAATCGCTCACCGTGGTGGAGCGGCGGAAGCTCCAGAAAACACTCTGGTGGCTCTCCAAGAGGTATAATCTATAAATATGAAGTTCTACCGACACGTTTTTACATCGTGAAGACATTATATTTTAGACAACATATTGACGCAAGCACTATCATATCTAATCTTTGTAAAGTAGATCTACTGTCTTTTTTTTTAGATTAAAAATTTAAGGTCCAGTACAAGGGGAGGGGGTGGGGTGGGGAAGGGGTTGGTTGAGGTGATGATCGATGATGATGCTAATCATGACCTGTGTTTGTGTATCTCTATGAGTCTGAATTTCCTAATTGTCAGAGTTTTGAAAAGGATTTAGTGAGCCGTTTCCTCTGCAGATTTTGATATTTTTGTTTGTACATGTTTATATGGAGATGCTTCCACTTTGCCACAAAACTTTTGTTTGCCAAATAAATTTACTGCTCATTTCTGTATTTGTCAGCTGTAACTGTATTTCTGTATTTGTCATTACAAATACATTTCTGTATTTGTCAGGAAACTTCTGTGTTCCAGGAATGAAGATTGTAAGCCAAGTGAATGCATCTTTGGTTGAAAATGTTTCCTCTGATGATGTTTGCTTTTTTGTCTATTGGAAGTAACAAACTGTTATTTTTGTACTAGATCTAGGTGATCATTACTGTTGGCCTACATCTTTTTGCTTGTCATTTAAAAGTCAGTAACGATAGTCTCTACTAGCTGGAATTTAATTGTAGTCTGACTATGGCAAATATTGATCCCATGAAATACCAGCAACACATTGCTTACAGTATTAAACACACTTGTGCATAGAATGGATGCCTGTATTTCATGCTTGATTTAATCCATTGACTGAATTTGACGGGTCTATGACTGCGATATATGTATACCTTTGACTTTGTGAATTATGGCCTATTTACATAGTGTACGTCACACAACCCATTCGAGGACAAGCTGATTTTACTCTAACACATATTTTCCATAGACACTTGCCCAAGTATACTCAGGACTCGTCCTCATGAACGAGTGTTTCAGTCGTCCTTGTGGGACTACAAGCGATAATCAGTACAAAGATGACAGGTATAGCCTGCTTTCATTTTGCAGGCCAAGAAAAATGGCGCCGTTGCCGTGGAAGTGGATGTTGAGATGACCAAGGACGGCATCGCTATCCTGCTGCATGATACCACAGTTGACCGCACAACGGACGGCAGCGGTCGCATTGGTCAGCTGAAGTGGGAAGATGTACGGCAGCTGAACGCAGCAGCAAAATTTTCGTCGAGGTGAGTTGAGGACATTGTGGCCCCATGCGTGTGCATATAGCCTCTACAACTTGTGTATTCATGCATGTTTCAAGATCTTGAGCCTTTTAATAGCACTCTCTGTAAAGTCTCATTATTTATGTTAGAGGACAAAAATTCAAGAGGACTTAGGTGTATACATGGTCTTATTCTAGACTACCACTTGTCAAATTTCCTTAGCTGGGATCATACATGTAAGTTGTTGATGGCATTTTGTTCTAATTTGTTTTCATTATTGTACTTTTATTATGCTATGCTGAGGAAGTTGATAGCACTGATGATTTATTGTTATCACTTTCATCATCACCGCTGCTATTACTGCTTTAATGCTATGACTGCAACCACTACTAGTACCACTGTTACTATCACTTTTGATGAGACCAATGGTGCTAGACAGTACAAAAGAATTGCAACAGCACCACAGGTAGGACCTACATTACATATCACACACATAATGTACCGTGTAACTGAAACCTCAGTTTTCATTGAGCGTGGGCACCGAGTGAGACTACAAGGCCACCTGGGCTTAAAGGGGCCAGCCCAGCACACACTGATCATGGATGAGAAGGTCCGAATTGAGATCACTCTCTCTCGATAGGATTAAAGGGGGAGGGTAGAAGAAAAGTGTTTTCTGCTTCACGCACTGATTGCTTTTTCTTTGAACAGGCATGATGCAGTCATTGATCATTCCACAGAACTTATGCTGGTAGGGTAGTCGGCTGACTAAGAGTTTACATTTGTTTGCAGTTTATACTTTTCTGCATTTATTTCAATAGAAATGTTAACAAAACAATAACATGCTATAATGAATATGATACATGACAGTATTATCAAGTGATTAAAAAAAATGATACAGTGTACATAAATGTGTTTATAAAGAAAATACAAAATCTCGTTTTAAAGGATAGATACAATGTAATTTTAATTGATGCAGAGGACAAGACTATCACTTGTAAGCACTCTGCTTTGAACAGTAAGAATCATTAAATGATTCCTTTCAAACAGTACGCAGGTGTACAAGTCAGATGCCATTATGCTTGATGCAGGGAAACATGCAATATCTTCCTGCGCTGAGTGTAATTGCCGTACATGTACATCGGCTGAAAATGTTGTCAGTTTCTGTCCATTGTACAATAAATTCAGACTGAATTACTGATACATGTGTACTCGCACAGATGCCGTACATTTATGTGTAGGTAGTACCTGTCTACTTTCATGACTGCCTTATAGAATTGAGTATATGAATATAAGAACGACCCAAGTCCAATTTTTGGCCAAATTTAGTTTGACATGGGAAATTGTAGCTTATGCATGGACTCATCTTGTGTATAAATGATAAATCCTAATTACCCCCGGAAGTGCCTGAAATAAATGAGTTAAATCTTATATGAATGTAAGAATGAAGGACTTGGGTCATTCTTACATTCATATTATAGCGCCCTCTCTCGTCCTTCTCTCATCTCTATAGCAGAATATCATGTATATGAATCAAAGAACGACCCAAGTCCATATGAATCAAAGAACGACCCAAGTCCATCGCACAAAATGGCCTCTCCACAATTAATGTTATTGTTAATTGTCATAATAATATATGTTCTGATTTGTTTATAGAATGTTGCCTTCCCATCACAGTTAAAAAGAATATTATTGGCAAACAAAAAAGATATGAAGTTTTTTTTAGTTTACTCGAAATGGTCTTCCATGGACTTGGGTCGTTCTTATATTCATATACTCAATTGTACTGGTACATTTTATCCAGATAATATGATATTTTGCTTTTTGATTGCTTGCCAAAAATTGTGATAAGGGTTTAACATATTTTCAGTGCATAAGAAATAAGCTGCCTGTGGTTAAACTACATGTACCGGGTATTTCTATTATCATCCATGAGCCACCATGTTTTCCTGAAAATGTCAAAGCACTTGTTTTAATGTGAAAGACTGCACAAACAACTGCAATTGAAATGTTAACTTGTAGTAATTACCAACTTTGAATACAAATTTGTAAAATAAAGGTAAAAATGTGAAAAGGAATTTAAACACCTTTATTTCACAGATAATAGAGCATTGTGTGTACATGTATGTGGTATCAGATTAGCATGAAAACAAAATCATTTCCATGCTGTTTTCACATAAAATGTTCATGTTTCAACAGGAAATTGTTTTCCTTTTTTTTTTAAACAAAAAATAAAGGGGGAGGCACGCCCAGTGCGCCCCCTCCTGGATCCGCCTCTGCTAGTTGCTTCATACGCAGCTACGTAGTCTGGCCCACTCCTCTTTCAGTGCTGAGTCAACTTCAAAGACGAGTAGAAGTATGGTGTACTTTTGTATAGTTTATGCCTTCTCTACATATGATAAGAATTATATTGGATAGCTTAAATTCATGGAATACCAGTTATCATTATTGCACTCGTTAGGACCTGTAATATATACTCATCTTTGATTCATGCAATATTGGCCCTAATTCGTGCCATATTCCCTGGTATCCCATTCATAGCCATCCAATATAATATGAATGACCTGCGATGACCTTTTCTGTTTGCAGCAGGAAATCCCAGTTTGCCTATGAGTCCATCCCAACGCTTGATGAGGCCATCCAGGAGTGTCTCAACCTCAAACTTAAGATCTTCCTGGACGTCAAAGCATACTCCAGACAGGTAGGTGCCGCAGAGCCTCTGGCTCAACTCTCCCACTTTGAGGCCATTCTCCCCCCCCCCCCCCCCCCCCCATCCCCTGCTCTCCTGCTTGAGTTTGAATTTTGCTTTCTATTGCCCAACATTTGTGGATCACTACCAAAATTTATAATGATTTGTTCCTTGTGTCATTCTCAGCCTTTCCTGCAAGTTTCATCTAAATCCATTCACAACTTTGTGAGTTATTTTGCACACAGACAAACAAACTAATTAACAAGCAAACCAATGCTGATGAAAATATACAGATGCAACCTCCTTCCTTGGCGGAGCTAATAATTTACATTTTTACCATGTGTTTAATACAGAGTTTAGAAGCACCTTACAAATATGGTGGTCATAAATTACACTATAACATACATAATCCTACATTATTAAACATAATTACAATAATTCTTTCCCACATTACATCAAACCTATACTTAAACCAAAAACATTTCACAATATCAAATACCAAACAGTTGGTCTCAATAACTATTTTATACATATCATTAATGATTAAATTCATACTAAGATTAGCATGCTTGTATATGCCACCCCCCCCCCAAAAAAAAAAAAATAAATAAATAAGAAGAAAATGACAACATATTGACCTCATTATTTGTGTCTTCGGCTGAGTTAAAACATATCTAATGAAGATGGGGGGGGGGGGGGGGGAGCAGCAAAAGCGCTGGCAGGGACATGGTATGGGGCCAGGGCTAAATTGTAGATATATTGAGGAGGAGGATCACAGGACATATGGAATGGACTCTTGGGAACTAATAATTCAGAGATGTATTCAGGGGCTAGACCATGCTTGACTTTGTAGATAAGGGCAAGTACTTTGAATAGTATCCCTTGAACCATGGGGAGGGAGTGAAGGTTGCAAAGTATGGGGGTGATGGGGGGGGGGGGGTGATAAATGGCAAGAAAATCAAGTCATCTAGTCTATCTTCTGAAGATTGTGGCTGATCTGATGCTTATAACGCATTACCCCATAACCTCAGAGCAAAGGCACTGCCTACGGCTGCCTCTTTTTGAAATCAGGAAATGCTCGCTGCCTCAAATGCCCCCAATGCATGTGACCGATGGAGGTGGGGACCTGCATTGTACCAATTAAACCTCACACATTAGGTGTGACAGTGCCGCCTCAGCGCTCTTTTCTCTCGCTCACATGCCTGGCAACTATTTTTTTTCATGCCTCGGGTCTCGATCGGGGGAGAAAAAAAATTGAATAAATGCCAAGTCCATGATGTGAATGACTGTTGCCAAGCTAGATAGTTGAATTAGTCGCAGAATTAAGCATGAGAACACATGATTTTAAGCTAAAAAATGATACAGTTCCCTGTACTGGGAGGAGAGAACCCTGCCTTCCCCTGATAAGTCGCTCTGCTCCCGCAAATTCCTATGACACCTGTCTGGTTTTCCAACAATACTGGGATATGTGGGCTGATAGAAATAGATGTATTTCTCTTGCTGGTTGCCAAGGGGTCGAGGCCATTTATGCTGTAAGACACAGGCATTATTAAATTTTTATTTCCTCTTCCCTGCTGTTTGTATTTGTACAGTAGGTATTGTCAAACACACCTGTACTCACTTTTTTGGTTTTGTTTTTTGCTTTTTGCTTTTTTATTAGTTATCCCCTATATTTTTAGTTATTCCCTGAGATGATCGTCACATACATTTTAAATACCATGCTCTGGTGAACGTTTTATTGTCCCTAGCTGTCACACCTCAGTGGACTTTAATGGTAATTTGCCAAGCAGAATAACGTAGATTTGGGGCTGTCTGTTCTTTTGTCCCCGATTTATGGCACTACTGTAAGTTTGAAGACAGCGTGTCTTTGTGTAACACTGTTCCTGTCCCTTTTCAAGACCGAGGAAGACTAAAGGAAGAATTGCATAATCTCCACTCAAGTGAGCTGCTCAGTGTGCAAAAATATGTGATTGGATACAATTGTGCAAATCAAAGGAAACAATGACCCAAACAAACAAACAAACATACATACAAACAACCCACACTGGCTAAGCTGCTTCTTCTCCTCTGAGGGTAATCCGTCTCATTCATTTCTGAAGATAATTGCAGATATCAGCTGGTTTACTGAGCATTTTACCATTTCACTTGGATTTTACCATGCGCTATGTAATAGAAGTGCATGGAGTAGATTCTTTCACATGTAATTGTAATAGGGAATAGCTCTCCATCACCCTGGACAACTGCTTTTAGTCTCCTCAGAAAGACTTGGCAATCAGGATAAAATGCCTTGCCAAAAAGTACTACCGCTGGACTGGGACTCAAACTTCTGCCATACATGGAAACCTGCAGTCTTTTCCACGCATATGTGTGGTTTTAATCGCACAGACACAAGAGCTCTGTAAACTGCCCATGTTTTTGAAATGATTGATGTGTTGTTTGTATCATTCTGCAGTATCTTTAAAGAGAGACTGAATAGAATTGAAATGGACTGTGCAGTGCAAATGCATGTTGACTTTTATTGATTCATGAAACCCTGATCATCACTCACTTTCAAAATAACATGTGGTAGAGAGAATATCTTCAAATGTTTATGTGCATTGTAAATATGTGTGCCATATATATGTTTTATGATTCTTTGTAAAACAATTTTTCTTCAGATTACTTAGATATGCCCACAACCTCCCCCCCCCCCCCCAAAAAAAAGGCAAAAACACACACACACACAACAACATTGTCAACAACAACTCCCAAACCAAGATTCTGTCAATGACATAATCTGTCAGTCACTAGTAAAGTACTAATATTATGAACAAAAGACATTGGAATACATCTTTCCATAGACTGAGTATAACTTCCATGTTTCCTTGTGACATTCCATGTGTCATTTTTAGTCATATCAACATGGAAATATGGAAGGGAAAATCTAGGGAAAGGTACATTCCATTGTCTTTGGTTAATCATATTAGTATTGTATGTAAGTAATGATTGACAGATGATATCATGGACAGAATGTTGGTTTGGAAGTTTTATATAATGGGCCTATGAATTCATGAAATTCAACTTTTTTCCCATCACGTGTCCGGCACACCTACAACACTAAAGAAGATTGAGCCATAATGCATTTGGATTTTACTGGATACATGGCTCAGTGTGGATCAGTGAAAAATCAGTGCATGATAATTGACCAATCAGATTGCAGAGATTCTAAAGCCCATTTCATATAAATTCCAAATTTACAGAAACAGCCAAGTATGGGGTAAAATTGCAGGTACTGTGAGGACAGGCAGTGTGCAAATGTAGTGAAGGGATGAGATACAAATACCAGTATATCTGCTATCCTTGAGTGTTTGAGTACAGCGCATGCTGATCGAGTTGACGCTGAGCTACAGCCACGTTGCAAATGGAAACTTATGTTTTTCCCCTATATTGGAATGATAGATGTGGTGCTGTATGGTTTAGCTGGAATACAAGCATACTTGTATGCATGCTGATGGCAAAGGAGTGTAGAATGTCACTGCTTCTCTTTTTTTCTCTGTGTGTTTATGGCACAACCACTCCAACATTTGAATTGTTTGAAAGATGGATTTTCTTCTTTTCTATTATTATTATCATTACTGCATTTATTGTCTACTTATATTTTTAGTTAAAATATAGGAAACTATAAGATTGTGAAGTTTCACTGATTTTGAATAACACTTGAAAAGTAACAATTAATATAAATGAAAATACTTCAATAAGTGAGAATATGTCACTACCCCACAACTTGCCATAATCTTATAGTTTGTACCCCAAATCTTGAAATTTCCATGGTTTTTGTTGTTTGTATGTTGTTTGTGGGTTTTTTTGTGTGTGTGTTTTTTTTTTTTTTTTTGGGGGGGGGGTTAAGGATTTTTCTTTTTTTATTGTGAAAATGCAATTATGCCCCAGTCTCTAATCATAATTTATCTGAATTGATCATTATTCTAAATTTATTCCACCAAGAATAGCATTATGTTTTGCCCTTTTATTTCTTTTTTTATTGTGAAAATGCAATTATGCCCCAGTCTCTAATCATAATTTATCTGAATTGATCATTATTCTAAATTTATTCCACCAAGAATAGCATTATGTTTTGCCCTTTTATAGCAGGAAATTTTAATTTCCATCATTTTTTTTCAGTAGAAAATTGTAAGATGATGACATAATCAGCTCACTAATTTACATATATTCATATCAAGTATTTGACAACTGTTTTGCAAAAGTTATTGAATCTTCACAACCCTTTTAACTGGTCTAAAATTACCCTTTAAAGGTATGCTTACCGTTGAGAGCAGTGATTTAAAGATATTATGAGTTATCACATTTGATGGATATGTGTAGGTCAGTTACATTTAAGACACTAAACCTCAAATGTTGCAATAAAGCTTAAAATGTAAGGAAATAACACTATAATCTCAGTAAACCGTAACAAATGTAGACAGTTATTCTAGAAATAATTTTGTTCTAACTATTGTTTACATTTTGTAGGATTTAACAATACTGCGGTACTGAACATAGATTTCACAGGTTAACAGCTTTTTACATTGGTTATTTCTATCCCTAACTCACAATTTTTGAACTGTTTTGAAGCACTTAAGCTGGGTTTTTGTTTCATCTGCAAAAGGTAAATAATGCCTTTAAGTAATTTGTTGATATGTTTAAGGAAACAACCAGTGAAACTGAAAGGACTTCCACTGATGATTACATCAGCCTTTCCGTCTGTACCCAATTTGTAGACAATGTAAACTAAAAACCCTTTGAGGTACATCCTAATGATACTAGGCATACTGTATTAAATAGTGGACGAAGTTGTGCCTGTCAGCTTTTAGGTGCACATGCTCAAGGTCAAAGATTAAGGTCAAATTTTTAGAATTGCACTATATCTCCCATGTGTATGCAATGCCTGAAGAAATTTTCTTGAAACTGAAAATGTTGAGATGTCACATATTTTCACCATATGTTACAAGTTAGTGATTATATGAAGAATTGTTGACTGTGGGGTCGAAGGGCAAGGGTAAGAAATCAAGTAAAAAATATCAAATCCCTGAATACTTGCTCTCTTGAACAATTCTCCAGGCATCCAAATAACACTTAACAGATGTTACCAACGTCATTTCAGTTTTTTGCCAGTCATGTGAAACTGTCATCTCACATAGTCGAGACGTATGCTCGACCTACTGGGAGAACCATGCAACATAGCAGAGGCATACCAATTGCCATAGCGACATTTCTATTTGTCAGTTGTTTTCTTGAAAGGGAAGCAAATCTGGTAAGTAAAAATTAAAGAACTGGATATTGCGTCATGTAACATATCAGGTATTCATGTATTGTCTCTTCTTGTATAATAATACTACTCAAGCATCTTTCTAATTATTTTTTGCAGATGATTGATGAACTGGTGAGGCTGTATAAGAAGTACCCTGATCTCTATGACAATGCCATGGTGTGCTCCTTCTTCCCAACCACAGTCTACATGGTAAGGGATCTTCTCAAATTCTCTCACAATCACATGATACACCTAGGATTCATACATTACACTACCCTGCTTGCATAGAAAGTACAAGATTGTAAGATTATAACGTTTACAAGAGTAATGTTAACTTATGACATTGTCTTGACAATGAAACACAGCTTGAATTTCGTTTTGTAATGTACACATCTATGTTGCAACTGGACTTAATACAATTTAAGAAACCTGTTTCTTCTTTTCCAGTCTCTTCAAGATTTGGTCAGTTTCATCTCTTTTGATGTTATATAACACTCTTATCTTACCTTATATTTCGTATTGTAATATTCTGTGGGCAACGTCAAAGAGTTTGACAGATAATATCCTTTTGTTGCAAAAGAAAGCTGTTCGCATATGTACAGGGTCTGGTTTCCTAGAACATGCAGACCCATTGTTCTTGAAATTAAAATGTTTAAAAGTAGATGATATACATTTCCTACTGACTGCCCTCTTCATGTTTCGTTCTAAGCAAGACCTATTACCTGTCTCTTTTTCGACAATGTTTCAACCTTACAGTGCAGTTCACTCTTATCCCACGAGACAAGCATCAAATATACATTTAGTGAACCCTGGTACTGCACTAGCTTATAAATCAGTCAGACATAGCGGTCCTGATGTCTGGAATGCGCTACCTCAGCATGTTCGCAATTTACAAAAAATAGTTACTTTCAAAAGATCGATCAAACATATTCTATTATCAGCTTCACGCAGAACTCCTGGATACTATTAACTATTAAACTTGCTGTGATCATATATTTCCCCTGAAATCGACATTTGAATGGGATTTATGAGAAATTTAATCAATTTAATCAGTATAATTTGCTTATAATGACTTGACACTTTAAACTTTTTCTTGCTCTCTCTTGTCAATGTCCGTCAGGACAAATAGGCACCACACATGCATTTCTTCTTTTCCCCTCATGTTCCCATGCTCTCTTTGTAAATACCCCCCCCCCCCCCTCAACTCCTATCAAGTATCATTTAAACTATTTGCAAGCATATAGATTGTGTTCACGGGGGTTGCAACGATTTTCAAGCTTTAAGCTTATGTTGCAATTCCTTTGCGTGTTCGTTACCTTGAATAATGTAGCTCTCTTAGTGGAGTTGCATACTATCCTGTAACTACTTCTTATCAATGTATACTTATTGTATATATTCTGTCTTGGCTATATGAGATGTACTTGCATACATTTGTATGCATTCCTATTTTGTGAACACGCATGAAATCTTGAATAAATAAATAAATAAATAAATATTGAGTGTCATATATTCAGAAAAAGTCTGTTGAATATACATGCTGGACAAATATAAGACATGTGTCACTCTGGTAAGACAAGTTTCAAGCCTTTCATTTCACAGTGTTTTATAGTGCCACAGAAAAATACTGATAAAATATATACAGTGTCACATAACTGCAAACTGCAAAGTATGATCAAAGGCTACATCCGCAGCTGCAGCTTGAGTCAAATTCCTTGTGTGCTATGGTGAATGCTCAGTTTTTATGCCATGGAGATTTTATTGCTTTCCTTCAGTCAGGCTGTCTTACCCAACCCAACAAAATGCTTAAGTCAAAGGTGTTGCTTGTATTAATACAAGTACATTGAATACCTTGATATATCCTGCTGCTCCATGTTTAGAACGTGCATTTTGAAGCCCTCAGGCTGACACTTTGAAGCTGCTGTTACATGTTCGGTACCAGGCAGCATTAGGTACTTTATTAGTATGCAGTGTCAAGCACTTTCAGCTTTGTGGTATGATCAGTGTCAATTTGAGGGCTTCAAATCACTATTTGACAGTGAGTACAGTGACACGACATTTGCTTCTGCGACTATTGCTCCGGTCATATTTCCTCCAAGGACTTAGGGTTAGGGTTGTGATAAGGTTTAAGGTTTAATTTGATGTGAGGATTAGGATTAGGGTCAGGTTTACATTTGTGGGTAGAATATATACGTTTTGCTTAGCGCGCAGATATTTTATGGGAGCAATTGTCACAGGAGCAAATGTCGTGGAACCGATGAAGTCAAAGGCAGGAGATGGAAATGGATTTGCCCATGCTGAGAATGGATGACAACAGTCACTGCATGACAGCCCTCACATTGGTACCATGTGAGCGCTGTCATGTAGAAGAAAAGCAAGGCATCCTGAGACGACATGGAGATGAACAATCAAGAGAAGGAAAGGAAGTCAAAGGGATGGACGTCATGAAGCACAGCCAAACCAATTGCCAAAGACAGGGTGCACTTGAGAGAGAACCTTGCAACCTTATGGTCCACAGGGCCTGAAGAGAATACTTGGGTGAGGTGAGGTAAATCACTGACTTTGCAGCTAGCTGGTAGTCACAAGCACTTTCCTTCTTCTCACCTTTCAGGTGCGACATCTGGACAGCTCCATCCTGACGGCCCTGACGACGGAGACCTTCTTCATCACCTCAAAGGTCCAGAAGTGGTTGGGGGACTCCGCCTGCTGGTGGAAGCTCCTCCCCTTTGCGCTGCTGGACCGTTTCCTGGTGTGGAGCATGTACAACTGGCTCTGGTTCCTGTGCGGCAACTCCGCCATGCTGCTCCACAAGGACACCATCTCCAGGTAGAGGGCTCCCTCTCAATGGATGCATTTAAATTGCTTCACAATTTTTCAGATATTTCAGGCATGTTTTGTATATTTCATACATAGAGTGTGTCTCTTTCATATCACAGCCATTAAACACTCTGCACCTATCTGCACCACGATGCAGTATGTTTTGTCACTACAGCCACAGCTCATCTTAAGTTGCACAATAGCCTTTGCAGAAACCCCAGTATTCACTTTGTATGTCAATTAACCTGTTCTATACTGAATTCTGAAATCCCCATAGACTTAATACACAGGTCACCAGGTTCCCATAGGAAAAGGGTTAAAATGTAGTACCCAAGTATGAAGCGGTACCCAATCATGTGTAGACTACTGTATTTTTTAATCCTCTTTGCAAAAACATGAGACCGCCTCCCCCTTTATCTTTGCAAAGTAAAATGCTTGTATCACATAGGTATCTTCCTGAAAGTTATTTTGAACCTTCCAGGTTTTGATATCTGATTGTTGACAGTCCTGTAAAGGTCTTCTAATTCTGATGTTTTTCCATAGATTTGCATACACTCAACCTTCCTGAGTTTGACCTTGCATAATTCAAATAATTTTCTAAGTTGAAGGTCTTTTCAAGTCCTCTTCTCTTTTAATTCTGTTGATTCTAGTCCCTCATAAGTCAAATTTTCTCTGTTTAAAAGTCGAAGCTATTTTTCAGTCCAAATATTATTAAACTTAGGCAAGGTAGACTGTATTTCCATTTAAATATTCAAATTTTTGGTTAAGTAATTTTTAATCAACTTGCTTTTATAGGTCCTGTGCAGCTCTGAAATATTCTTAATGAGGTCTGAATTTGGCAGAGATTTAAAAGCAAGGAGTTGTACCAGTGTCAAAAGCTCAGGTTAGATTTTTCAATGGTCAGATTCTGTCTCTTAAAGTTTGAAGTACGAAATGGGCAATGCTAGTCTCCTCACCCAGCCTTTGAATATGTGATTTTCTTTGATTGACCGACACACAGGGAGGTTGTCCAGTTCTGGGAGGCGAGAGGCGTGAAGGTCGTACCCTGGACGGTCAACAGCCGGACGGAGAAGGAAATGTGCACCTTCCTCGGATGCCAGTTCATCACTGACAATGTCAAGTAGAGAGAAAGTTATGGAGGCCTGTTTCATTCAAGCATGGTGTAACCATGGCAACCTTACACCACTCATTGCAGTCACCAGAGCAACAGCTGGAATGCTGACAGTTGATTGGTTGCTGCTAAGCCGCCATCATTGTGACATCAATAATTGAGCATTGCTACGATTGGTGAGTGTTGTAGGAAACAGGCAAAAGATCCAAGCAGCTTTGAGTACTGTGTACCATTCTAATAGAAAAAAAAAACACACACAGTCAAGATTTACTATTTATTTTCAAAAGTGACATCTATCTTTTAGTTTTTGCTGTTTACTTCTTTTTATTTCTATTTTCATTTCCACCTCAGTGGAAATATGCCATGATTATTCTCAGGTTGTGTCTTGATCGTCTTAACAAATAATTGTAGTTACTACCAAGTGATTTAATGTCTTGTTACAGCAGTACCTCTGTACAGTGCCTGAAACCTTCAGCACATAACCTGCCTAGGACCACCCCTATGTGTATGTGTGTATGCATGTGTTTGTGTTTGTGGGGATGTGTATGTCTGTGCATGTATGTGTTGAAGGGAAGTGAGACTAGGTGAAAACGAGTACTCTAGTGTGTGGTATTGTGTTTCTTTTACCAAGTTTACATTATCCGTGTATCATCCTCCTATGTAAGACAATCCTCACAGATACACAATCGATTTGTGTAAACCTTCATGTAAAATGATCTGAAATGTTCAGGTATATGTCTTCCTTCAGTTTGGAAAAAGGTTGACATTGCAAAAATGAAAATTCAAGGTGCTAAGAGGTGAACCAGAATATCACGCAAACTGATATCAATTTCAAGGTATCTATTTATATCTTTACTATGTTAAAAAAAAAAAAAAGAAGAAGCATAAACAGGAAGGTTCTGAGAGACGAATATAAACCTTGGGTCTTATTCAGTCAAAGTCTGTGGCACATGTATTTCTGTGATAGGGCTGGAACCTGAGGCATGGCGTATGTAGAAAGAAAGGAGAGTGTATGGCATGCTGTTTGTGCGTAACTTTACACAACACCAAAGTGGCAAGACTTGTTGTTCTGTATTCTGTCAATTACATTCTTGAAGTATGAGTGGCATACTTTTTCGTGTAGCAGCATTGACTTCCCTGTACCATCCTTTTTGTGTGTTTGTTTATTGACATGGAGAGTTATGTTGAATGTAAAGTAAAAGGGGAGTGAAATGTACATCATGCTGCATCAGAGATGTAAACTCACCAAGAATGAATAGCTGATTCTCGTTGAATGAAGGCCTACAACGCTGTAAGCGTTTTGCAGTATATCACAGTCAGTGCAAAGATGAGCGGACTCACACATGTACTGTTTTACCATTGAAAGACACTTGGAGTGGAAGTTACAACATGCTGCAATCCGGCTATCTTGGCTGACTGAAAGTCTATTCATGCTGCTGTAAATTTCTAGCCAAACTCTTGTAATGTATAAGCAGAAATCCTGTCAGTGTTTAAGTATGCTGGGTCTGCCCTAGGAGGAGGATGGGTTGCTATGACAGCCTGCACACAATGATCCGAGTGTATCACTGTGGTAGTTAGGATGAAGCCATTCAGAACCCAAAGTGGGAATTGATAGCTTTGGATCAATTTCTATAATTTGCAACATTGCCTATTTGGGTTGTGTGATACCAAATATAAAATGAAGTGCAAATAAGATTTATTACTTCACAATAGAAGTAGGAACTTTAAATTCATGGAGACAAGAGTTAAGAAAAGCAGCAATAGGTAAGGTACTATCTATGCTAGATCATGCTACATGTATAGACCGATTCAAGCGACTGTTCATGGAAGTGCGCCCTCTAAAGGCGACGCCATAACTGGGGGCCAAACAGGCCGGGTCGGCAAGCGCCCTGCGTGCGTGGCAAGGGTGCCAGCGGCAGCCAGTGCTTCTACCACCCGGCGCCAGCCGGCCAGCTAGCTATCTCTGGCGCTGGCAGCGATCGACGCATCTGGCTTTGTGACAACTAGAGTCTACATTTTTTTTTTCACAAGCTAATTAAAAAAAAAAATTAAACAACTTATACCGACTATGAGCAAATGGCTAGATGACATACGGCTGTAGCCAAAACTTGAATTTCAAGGTAAATATCGGTAAGATCCGTGAATGTTTGTAGACTCTATTTCTTTGGCGATGACTTGGGTACTCGCGTGTAAGCCCCGTATATTCACATTTGTGTAAGAGAATAAAAACCGCTGGGGAGAATTATTGCTAGGCACAGGCAGACGTCTTACTAATAAGCCTAGGCTGTTGACAACTTAACTGATATGATTAAATACAAATAATGATTAAGAATCTTGAGCTAGATATGGTGCAATAAATTGCAAGCTATCAGTTAACTTAACCTTTTTAGGGCACGATTTTGCCTTTACTCGGGAGTGTCGGGCCAGCAGGGTAGAATCTCTCTTCCGTTAGATCTTGTCTAGAAATCTAGGTAAGAGTCCAGACTAGATTTAGACCTATTGACTTCTAGAACCCTACATCCTATATCATTTTCGGTTGTCGATCACTTCAGGCAAGCCTAACTAAGTAAACCAAACGGAATATAAATCTAGGCGTTTCTAGGCCGTATAGGGCCTATATGCCTAAACTTAAGTTACGACTAGGACCTACGTCGCCTGATGTCTACAACCAAAACTTCTACTGTTTTAGGTCCATGTAACCTTGCATAACATCACGCTAACGCCTAATACATTGTACTATAATCTACAAAAGTGATATTTAAATCATACTTTCTTAGTATGATTATGAAACGGATGTTTGCCACCATCCATGGTTTAATATTTATAAGTATCACTTTATCAAAAGTCAAATTCAGAGTCCCAGGCCAAAATTGAATAGGCCTATGGTCAATTCAGTGCTGAACATTGAAGAAGTGAAAACAATATAAGAATTTAACGCATCTTGAAACATTTTATTTAGCTGTAGTGTAGGCTGTAAAATGTTTGTCATAATAATAAAGTCTAGCCAGGAAGTGTATTCTAACTTTGGCAAGTAGGACACCAAGGTTAAAAAAAAAAGTGAATTATCAAATTCTTTGATCTAAACTTGTCTTCTAAGATGAACAACATATTTTACGAATAATACATTATGCAGTGATAACCTAATTAAATAGAGAATCTAGTAGATATAGTTTGTTTCGAAATCTCTGCATTTTTATACCGTTGTATTTTACTTAATTGTCTTTAATTTTGCTTTAATTTATCATGCGTCAGCGGTGTCTGAATTTCACACACTGCCGTGCAGCTTCCATTTCCATTTTTCTGTTATTTTGTGCACCTAACAACACTGCACAATGTGTTTTCCTGATCCTTCCTTTGAAGCTTTCAAAGTAGATCAATATGTCTGAATCACTCAATTTGTCCAAAAGACAGGCATTAAAAGCCGCTGAATGACTTTTCCACAGTGAGTAAACAATTACAATATTAGCGCGGTGCCGGCGGTCGCCGGCCGCGCGCAGCGGCCGCGTCCGGCTAACTATGCCCGATGGGTACGCTAGGCTCTTGAGCTGCACGTGCAACTCGCTGGGTAGCTAGCTCGCTGGAAGCCCCCGTTGGCCCCCAGTTATGGCGACCGTTATAGCGCCGCTAGCGGCGGTAGGTGAATAGTTCATCGAAATTGAATCGGTCTATACTGTGAGGGATAGTAAGGTGATTTTTATACCAACATATGTGGACTAAAGAGGGAGGGAGCTCATCATCATGAGCTAGTAAGTGTTGTCCATACAGTCTTGTTAAAAACAGCAACAATAAGAGTATTTCGACAAATTGTTGAATTCATAGAATGAGGACATCCACTCAGTTGAATTATTGACTGTTTAAAGATACCATACACCAACAAAAATTTTGTTCTTCATACCTCTGTGACATGAACTTTAGGGCAGGTTTGTGGAGTAACAAATATTTAAAAGCAACATTGGTTAGCCTAAGGTTGTATAACTTGAATACATGATAGGAAAATAAATGACAAAGTGGTAATAAGCTATATTTTATTGCAACTGATTGACAAATTACCCTACATTGACGTAAATAAGCACTGAATCGATCAGTGTTTTTTATCATGGCTGCTGCTTAAAAACATTGATCAATTCAGTGCTTATTTACGTCGATGTAGGGCAACTTGTCAATCAGTTGCAATGAAAACATCTCGACGGAAGAATTTCATGAATTTGAATAAGCTATATTTTAGTATTTTGTACCAACTTCAAGACACTGGAAATTGAGTTCAGAAGTAACTTAACAATGTACTGGTATGTCTGCTTTTATAGGGCGTTGTGCACCCTTCTTGAAGTTACGGGTTGAAATGTGAAATATTATCGCCCTCTTGCCCAATGAGTACAGAAGTTCAAGCTGGTATGAGGCAGAGCAAGAGTACATTGATTGAGGACATTGAAAGATGATGTTTAAAGACATACGGTCTTTGTTCCTTATGATGAGCATGTGTGTCTGTGAAACCGCCACACCTCACATTTTATGCATTGTTAATACCCTGCTGTTATGGTTCGTACTGCATTAACTGTTCAAGATTTTTGGAGTGCGGATATATCTTGACGGTTGTTAAACCATACGTTTTGTGGCTTTTATGGTATTTTCAGTCTTTTTACCTCGGTGTGTAGTGCCTGGAGCATGTGAGCAGAATGGAAAATGGTGCGATAAAAATTGTATATTACATTATTATGATTATCCACCCACGAGGTATGTGGGTCTTTGAAGGGAGCTGCTGGGAAAAGAAATCTGTTTGGAAGACAAAAAAACAATACTCATGAACATTTATCTCAACTCTCTTTGTCTGAAACACTTCGACCAACTCCACGAAAGGACGACATTTGTGTAGTCTTTTGTTGGGTTCATGCTCAGTAACAATACATTTCTCGATGTAGCTGATGTAGCATAAAGCCATTTAGAGCTGACCTGCGCATACAGCCAGTTGCAACCACCATGCTTGCATATACATTTGTATGTAATGATATAGCTAGTCTATACATACAGAATGTGCTTTGATGTGTGTGATGCTTTGCCATTATTGATACAGTTGACACAATGATTTAGAAGCAAGAAGCACGGAATGTATGTGTATCACTAAAGCTCACAAACAGACAAAAGTCTGAATCTTCACTGTAAATGCAATTAATTATATCTCGGTTTTCTCTTCAAAGAAATCATAGCTATGCCATAGCTATTCTACAGATATTTCAAAATTTTTAAAGCAAAACAGATAAAGAAAAGTTGTCTTTAGCCCTTTAGTGATATTTGACTTTTGACCTTGATATATTCATGGCTACAATACTCCAAGTTCAACTTTTTTGATACCAAAAAAGCTTGAGACTTAATCATCATATGATTATTAATTTCTTGCTCAACAACAAAACTGTAAGAAGAATATAAAGTGCTTCTCAGTGTGATTCCAAATTTACTGCAGTCGTGTTCCTTTGTGGGTAAGATAAGCATTTTATATTTTAAATTGTCAGTGTAGTTGATTTACATTTGTTTTTTCAGCAGATTAGGTGCACAGACTATGAAAATCTGCCATTGTGTAAAATTGAATGACAGTTGACTTCGTGAAGGTCACATGTACAGCATGTGCTGATGCGGAAGATGAAAATAGCAATTCTCCATGGCAGATTTTATTGGGAAGTAGCTTTTGTGTACGTGTATTATTTTAGGCTTTTTGACTCGTTGGCTTTGTAGACTTTGTGGGTAGACCATGTATATGTAGGACCAGGGAAGCATGTAGACTTCTAGCAAACACTCTCAGATGGTAATGTCGGTTGGTGTTAAATCCTACATTTAAAGGGATGGTACAGTATTGGTGGGGATGAGAATTGGGCTTTTAACTTTTTGCAAGATACCAAGAAAACACTTACGAAATAGTACAGAGCTAACCATTTTAAGAGGAATTCAAAAGTTTATTTGATGAAAATCGGGTTGGGAATGGCTGAGACATCAAAAAAACGAAGTAAAACAAAGCAATCATGATAAAGTGTGGTTCCCACACTTATTACAATCGCTCTGTTTTGGATATCTCAGCCATTTCAAAACCAATTTTCACTAAATAAACATTGAATTCCTCATGGAATTACATGCTCTTTCATATTTCATAAGATGTTTCTCATTATCTCACCAAAAAAATGTTAGAAACTTGAAATTAGGTCTCAACCAAAACCATACGATCCCTTTAACCCATTGAGGACAAGCTGATTTCACTATGACACACAATTCCCATAGATGCCTGCCTGAGTATAATCAGGACTAGTCTTCAACAGCTTAATGATAAGTGGAGAAAAGTGACGAGAAGAAGCCATCAAACAAATATTCACATGCTCGGTCATGGACTTGTTTGCGTTACGCCAGCATTGCCTTCTGCAGAACATTGAAAAAAGGATTTTAAAAAAATGATTTATAATGTCCCCTTTATATAAAAATTTCTTGTCTGAGTGTCTTTAACACCAGGCTATTTACTCTTTTGTTATATCTGTCTCATCTATCTGACATACTGAAATACTTAATACTCTCTAATGCAAAGTAGTAACCTTACTCTAACCATGGCGGTAGAAAAGTCTTTTCTACCTCCATGCTTTAACTACCACAGTTGACGGCCGTTATAAAGAACACTGATAAAGGGCAAACTTGTTATAACAAAAAATTTCATTCTTGCTTCAAAGTTCATTGTTTCTTTGGATGTTATTGTTTGTTTTTTTCAAATCCTGTCATAATGAAATTTCAATGTAGCAAGCTGGTCACAATGAAATTGTTACAAGAGTCCACTGTTTGGTGATGCTTTAATAGTTCTGTTATTACAGAGCTTCCAAGTCTCTCTGCTTTAACAAAGTGCTCCTTGAAAACTAAATATCTCTTTAAGTCTTGACACAAGAGCATTTTATACTGTTATAGATCCTCTCTGATTGGAGGAAATGTTTCTTCCCATTGGAGTGCATGTAATGCATGAGTATCTCTGCAATCACTCTTTGGAACCTCCCCGATTTTTTATTGTCTGAATGATTTTTGCAGCCCTGCGTGTGGGAATGATCAAGTCCAGGACCCTTTTGCATGAAAAGATGCTATCAAACAAATATCAAAATATGAAATGCAAGTCAGCTGATAGCCAATCAGAATTGAGTACTCAGAGACTTTTTTTCCGAAGTTTTCTGACTTAACATTTGATGTCAACTTTTTATGCAACAGGGAACTTTAAAAGTCATGTGTTAAATCTTGCCGAGTGGTGTGTATGATGAATGAAAGTGATATTCCAGCTGCAGAAGTTAGGTGCGTAATTCTGCTATTAACATTTGTGTAGACATGTTGGACATTGCCCCAAGTATAGGCTTGCTCCAGTGTAACAATTATCAACATTGTTCTCATGTGTCAATTGTATGTTGTATCTTGAAAGCCATTGGACATTTTGAATATGTGTTTTGTGTGCTGGGCTAAAAAAAAAGGGGAAGAAAAAGCAGCAGTAATCTCAGCCATTTGTAATAGACATGTAAGTGAGAAACAAAATGTACTTTGAGTTTGTTTCATTTTTTTAGACGTGTTTGCTGTGAGAATGATGACAGTTTGTAATCAGGAATACAATATATTATCTGTTAAACCAGTTGCTGGAGTGACGTTTTACGCATATTCTGATGCAAAGCACCATTTTGCTGTTGTTTTTTTTAACTCTCATTTGAGCTGTTTTTGAGGCTGTAATATACACCAATCTTTGTGCATATGTTGAGATTGAAAGAAAGTTCACACTGAATTCAAATTTGCAGTTGTTTTCTGGTATATTCTTTCAGTATTCATTAACAACAGTGTGAGAATGTTGAAGAACGACTGGCTTGCAAGAAGTTTGGTGTTTGCTGCAATTGAGGTTGTGTGTGTGAGGGCTTTAGTTAAATGTTTAGCTTTGATTTGTTCGTAGAAGGCATATAAACTTTTAAATTTTAGGGAATTTATGAAGGATTTTTGATATTTTGGCAGGTAGGATCAATGAACTTGGGAGTTCAGGCTGCACGTATTGGAGGTTTGCATGCGCGCGCTAAAGTGCATGCTCTAGTTTCTGCTAGGGTGAGGCACGCCATGCAGCTGAGGGTTTATGACGTAACAAAGGCTTCTATATTGGGAAATCAGGCGACTTTCAGCACACAATGCTATAAGTACGTATGGATGGAAATAGAGCTATGGAAGAACAAGATCAATGGTGGAAATGAGCTGCATGCTTGGCGGAGGTCTGCGCTCTCAGAGTGCTTGTCTAGTTCTGCATGCTTTCAAGAGTTAAATCAATTGCACTTTCATTTTGCTAGGAAAATGAAAATTAGCAGATCTCATTGTGTATTTTCTGTGACAATCACAAACTGTTGTAGTCTTTTTATCTAGCATTGGCGGCATCAAATTTTAACAAATTTGTCACTCTTGAATAAACTGTCCAATTTTCCTCAGACTTGACTAATGTCTTCCAGTAATACAAACATTGCTGAAATCACTCAATCCACAAGAACATTTTGGGAAACTTCCCCTTAACAATAGTGGATTTATGTTCCGACATACATGAGAAGCAATGCATCCGACTCATTGCATAACCCATTAATTCATCTTTTCTTCTGTTTTTCTGAATGCCCCTCAGTTACAAAATATACACTGCTGTACCTGTAGCATTCAACATAGATATTTGACATTTGCAGACTAGCCAATCAGAGACACTTTGGTAGGAAGTATTGGAGGGTAAGCCTCTGGAGACTGTATAAGTGTCATTTAAGGAGAGCACACATTCAGAGCAAGGCCTTTCATTTCATTCCATGTTACTGTCTGTATGCTGGGCTTGAACACCAACTTTTTTCTGTGGTGGCCTAATTGGGCCACCTACAATGATAACCTGTGAATTTTGAAAAAAGAAAAAGAAAAAAGTAGAGGCCCAAAATAAAAGAAACATCAATATACATTCTGAATCTGTTTCCCTATAAGACCACCAAAAGATAACCTTTTAGGAAGTTTGGTCGCCCAAAATAAATCTCTAGTGGCCTCAGGCCACTGCTCATCGCTAATGTGAGCCTTGCCTTATGGTAATAATGATGAGAAAGAGAAAGAAAATAATGCTGTTTGGACACATTGACATAGTCTCAAGAAATATACTCTTTATTTCCAAGCAAATCCTGACATGTCAGGTACAAGTATGTAAATAGATCACTCAGAACAATGAATACAATAATGGTAGATTCTTTACTTTAGAGTAAATCTCGACATTAGGCGAACAACCACCCACAACAATAAATACAATACTAGTGATAGATTCTTGGTACAATGTATTTTGTAAGATGAGGCACACTACTCGATTTATGGACGGCAAATTTTCTCAGGAAAGACAAGACATTCTAGTCTGAATATTTTATACATACTTTGTGCATTTTATGCATTAAAAAGAATAAACTTTGGATATCACCATCCATATCATGTTTGCTCTATAAAAATTATGAATGTGAACTCAATATTATGTCAAGGTGAAAAAGTTGAACCAAGCTTTAATGTGCACATATCTTATAACAACTTCTTGTGTGTAAACATAGAATACAACAGACCTACAACCAGTATGATTGTGACTAAATTTCATAAACTTTAATGACTCATTGTTTGACAGAAAAGCATGACTTTCAAGATTCACTCCAGTCACATTCATTTGATGCATTCGAAGTGCAATAAAATCTGTATCATATAAGATAGGCACACGGCACAGGCAACCACTTCAGCTCAGTAGAACACATGTGATTATGTAAACATTTT
This sequence comes from Diadema setosum, assembly GCA_033980235.1. Lineage (NCBI taxonomy): Eukaryota > Metazoa > Echinodermata > Echinoidea > Diadematoida > Diadematidae > Diadema > Diadema setosum. The sequence continues at coordinate 19,276,882 of CM067064.1, forward strand.
GTACATTATAGTGTCTCAGACACTGCAATAAAAACTGAAATAATTTTTTAATTCACACAACAACCAATACAGTACCATTGTGTAGTCTCCGGTCAATGGTCTTCAATCAAAGAAAATTGTCTTTAACAGAGAGAACATATTTGTCTCAGCTGTGAATAATTTTAAATGTTGGAATCAATTTGCAAGCCAACCTACATTTGGTCCAGATCAAATAAGTAGACATGACTTTATCAAGGTGATGGTAATGTATATTTGAGTGTTTCAACTTGAAGTTAAAGGACATAGGCGTGTCTCATCGCCAAGTAACATATCAAAGAATATAAATATCTATTCTGTGGGCTTTGAAATTCTATCATCAACATACTTGTAGTTTACAGTGAAAAACAATGTACAAACAAGAACCTCATGGTTACCAAGTAGTCAAAACGAAGTTGTTATTTCAATTTATCTTATTTTTTTAGCATTGGTTGAGCACAGGCACAACAAACCTCAGACTGTTCTGGCTCCCAACACACTAGTGCACATCTTTCAGAAACACGATAAAACATCTCTCTATAATAGGCTCAACATTTGTACAAATTGTTTACAAATTATGTACAAATCTTATGGCTTTCTACACATTGATTTCATATGCACCTTAACTTCTCCTGAAAGAATTTCTGTCCCTAGAACTTCAGGTCTGATACAGACTGTCTGTTCAAACTTATGCTATAGCGGCTTGGAAGAATGAATTATAGTTTGAAGCTGAACAGCAGATCTGCATGACTGTGATTAGCTAGATTCCAAACCAATGATGTCCTAGCAATAATACTGCGTGATATGTTAGCCTTGGTTCCAGCCTGGGACACTTAATAGTCCAGAGCACAAATCACAGCCACTCCGCGCTTGATCCAGTGGCTCTGCTTCTTGTCGCTCGGAACCTCCACAGCGATGACGTAGTTCGTCGAGTGACCAGTGGTGGACAAAGTACCTGTGAGAATTCAGAGAATGGTCACATAAGATAACTGACATGTACCTATTACTGCATTTCGTGTGTGACTATTTGACTACCTGTTCTAATGCTTTATGACAGGTGCTGATATCAAATTTGTTCAAAGTCAGCTTAACATTTTAGGAAAATAATTCACTTGCTCCCTCAATAGCTTCTTCACAGCAAACTAGAGGATCATAGCTGATAGGGGTTTGACAACTTTCTTGAGGCAATGGAGCTCTTCTAGAAAATGTTATAAGCCTTTGACCAAAATCGTAACTTCTAAATCTGGTAAGAAATTGATCACTGAATACCAATCATCAAGCATATCAGTTTGTGTTACTTTTGCTACTTAGTGATACCATCCATCTGAGGTGATGGCATTCTGAATCAGGTCTGACCAAATTCACAAATTGGCGATCCCTATCTACTCTGAAAATGCATATTTTTATTTCCCTTGAAAACAGAGCACATAATGAAGGTTGTGATTTATTTAATGCCAACCCTTTAGAGTGATTCGTACCTGCTCTAGTGAGAGTCTTGTACATGGGGCAGACATAGATGCCGGTCTCTGGCTGCTTGCGGCTGGCTGCCGGGATGAGCTGCATGCAGGGCATCTCGGTGTACAGCTCCTTGGGGCGTGACTCGGCCAGCTGGTGCTGCTCGTAGCTCCACCGCGCCCCCTCAAGGAACAGGCCTCGGATGTAACAGCCATTCTCCGGCCGCTCCTTCAGCTGCTCTGCTGGCTCTTTCATCACCTACAGATTTTTTGGGGCAAGGTGCAATAAATTCTATTAGGACTACTCTCATGTTACATATATATCACACATCTTAACTCTACCATACAAAGCACGTTGTTTGGAATGTCTGTGTTCAATATTTTAAGAGTCTGTCCAAGATGATCTGCATCAATATTGCCATTTTCTCACTAGACCACATACAGGACTTATTTTTCAGAAAATAGGGGAATATGACTTACTCTGTGTAGTCCTCACAATCTTAAAAAATTAACTGAACTGTACTAAAGTCTGCTCCAAAAGTTGCAATGCAATAGTTTCAGGTGACTTCCCCCCCCCCAAAAAAAAAAAAAACAACAACAACAAACAAACAAACAGTAAGTCACTGCTATAACATGATAGTATTGTGCAAAGGTCTAATAAGATCACATCCCATTGCCAGAGTTATGGCTTTTTACCCCCTGTTCTATTTCAAGCTGAGATCTCATGACTGCCTGGTGCTCTTAGGAAATCTCTTTGAAGAAAACCAAAAGTGGCCAACAATTTTAACAGTAAGATCTGTAAGGGATAAATGAAGACTGAGATTATAGAAATGGGTGTCCAGCAAGTTTTATCATTGATGACTTTGAACAGGGAGGGGTGGGATGGGAGAGTGTTCGTCACCTTGAAGTCGAAACCGATGATGTCGATGGAGATGATGGCCCGACGGGCGTAGTTCTGGAGCGTTCCGGTGAGGAAGGCCTGGGGGAAGAAGAATCCCGAGATCCAGAAGACGCTAGGGATGCCCTGGTGGATCCAGTTATCAATGAACTTCATCCGCTCCACCAGGTCAGTCACCCAGGAGGAGAGGGGCTTCAGTGATGGGTACGCCTGGAGACAGGAAGGGAGGGAGAATGGGATGACAGAATGGAGGATGATCAGATACAACTGGTTGCTGGGCAACGCGATGCCATCTCAAGGAAATTTGGCTTTTAAATCCTAACTGCAAACAATCTGGCAGGAAACTCCCAAATAATATGAAAGATCTGTAAAACTTTGTTAATGGCAGTTGTTGGCTCTATACAAACATTATCAACAATAAGTTAGCTAACAAGAAGAAAAGGAAGATTTAATGGCGACACAAAACACTGTAAAAAAATTGTTTAGGATTAAGGTTGCCCTAACATTATTGTATTATAATATCATGGCAAATATAGACTACAAATGTTTTGGAATCATGTGAAAGTCCGATAATGAGATTCTCATGCAGAGCACTGGTTGAACCAAAGTCAGTTGCACAACCAACATTTTGCATTTCACAGAGTAAGATGTGCACTAACCAGGCATAAAGCCTGTCTATAGAAATACTGACGTTGATGATACTATGGCCTTAACTTTATAGTAAATCAAGATGCACTCTTTACCTATTTGTTGATGGTACCAAACAATGAATTCAGAGAAAACATAGCACACAGGTGTCTCTTTATAGAATTCATTGGAAAAAAAAAAAGAAGAAAATCTCTTAAAGACAGCTAAAGCAATTGTCAAAGATAATGTCGTAGGTGTATATTATGTAAGAGATGGAAGAAAGGGGAAGGCGAGGGGCATCCACTGACCTTGCCTGCCCACAGGTCTGGGACAGTGTTGTTGTAGATACTGTTGGACATGGTTTCCAGCTCCAGGGAGAGGACCACCAATCCCTTGAGGGCCTTGAGGAGGTCCTTGAGGGTGCTGTGGATAGCAGTCAGCAGACGGTTGTACCTGGAAGAGGAGGGGAGGGGGCACAAACAGGTGGTCATGGGCAAAGGGAAAAGACAGCCATACGATACAATTTGAGTCCCAAGGGGTACATAATAGCTCTCACATTCTCAAACGTAATGTCCAGTTGCCCTCTCTGTTTAATTCTGAGTGCCAACTTTTTCCAGCCATGTTTCTACTACTATATTTCCCTATCCATTTGTCTTTCTTTTATATCTATTATTTTGTCTATGTTGATATATTTCTCTCTCACTCTCTCTGTCTCTCAATCCATCAATGTACCCACTCATCCAGTCATAAATGCATCCATCCATCCATCCATCCAATGTTTTTACATCCCTTATCAATTGCATGATTGATACACGTTCCATCTATGGTACGTTCTAATGTAAACATGAGCAATTATTTTTTGTAAAACTTTTCAAATTTGTATGTTCCGGTTGGAGATGGAAAAAAAAAAATGAATGATTGAATGAATCCATCCATTCATCCATCCATCTATCAAGCTACAAATAGCTACCCATCCCTCCATCCCTCTAGCTGTCTGTTTAGGGGTATCCAGAGTGGGATGACAGATGGTACAAGATGACACAATATTTGATATATTTCACTTTCATATTCAATCAACACATTTCTTGCACCAATGAGGTGGCACAAGGGAAATAGCTTGGGATCTTTCAGTCTGAAGCAACTCTAGGAAAGGTGGATTGACAAAGAAAAAAAAAGATCTGTAAGTGGAGAAGTTGAAGTGTATTCTTCTCACCTGATGACTTCCTGAATGAGTACAGTGTTCATGGACTCCTCATAGAGTACTGGGTGTTTCTTGGCAACCATCACATGGTCAATGGGTTGAGGAACTCGGGCGAGAATCGCCTTGGCAGACTCCTCTATCACCTAGCAACCAGAGATTGAGGGATAAACATCATCTCATATGTTTTCTTGGTGCTTATGATTATATCTTTGCAGAGTACACCAGTTTATTTGTTAACATTTAAAATGGTTTTCTGTCATTAAAGAATAAAACTTTCATGTAAAAGGAATACTGAATAGTACAACTTTGAATTGTTAAAGTGCAAACTGTTAATATAGATGAAACTGTACTCTTGGTGATTTCCGGTCCACTATGCACCAAAAAGGAGTGAGAGGTGGCCTTGAAAAGGACTGAAGTGGTCATTTTCAGAGCAACCTCATACTCCAAGAAAGAATTTGGTGCATGGTGGACTAGAACTCACCAAGATTATGCATCTCTTGCATTGGAAACCTTCCTAGAATACAACATGAAAACTGAATACTCAAAATTACTGACGTACAAAGAAGATTAGATCAAATTCATATTGTGGGTTCTATCAAGTTTAAAGGACATCTACCAAGCCTTAACACTCAAAATGACACAGGAACACGATACATGCTTAGCTACACACTCTCACAAACAAATTTTAAAAAAATCAACAACAACGTCTTAATACCAATGGCAATCTGCGCCTACCTCTTCTCGCGACTTGCCCGCCCCGGTGGCCGTCTTGGGCTGGAGCAGCATGATGGTGCTGAGTGTGGTGAAGGTCTCATTCTGGGCGAAGGTGATGTTGGCGTTGTCGTGGAGCGAGAAGATCTCCGGGGTGTCGTTGATCGGCAGGCTTCGCACGTACGCCATGTATCCCTGGTAGTACATTGAAAAACAAAAATTGTATGAATTATATAGATTATATAAATATATGAATATATAAATATATTCAGCGAGTCTAATATTTTGCAAACCGGGACGTCTCGGCAATTTCACAAGTGCTTAAATTTGGGATTGTGAAAGTAAACTACTAGACAGATGCGTGCACACCACATTTATGCCGGGATCAGAGTTGATATTCTGCATGTTTTTAAATGTGCGAATAGCATCCTACTCGCGAAATTTGCGAAAATAAGAACCTCGCGAAATATTTGGCACATACAGTATCTGTCTGTCTAACTATCTATCTATCTATCTATCTATCTATCTATCTATCTATCTATCTATCTACCAATCTTTCCATATATCTATCCATCTATATTGTCAGGATAAACTTACATTGTGATCATGGGTGGTAGGAATCTGGTGGAAGATGCCCGACTCGGAGAACTGGTGTTCCTCTTCCAGGACGTCGTTGCAGTAGAAGTCGGCCAGGATGTTCATGATGCAGCGTCGGTCCCTGTCATCCGTCACACGGCCACCATAGTTGATGTGACCGGCCGTGTACTTTAGAACCTGTAGGTAGGATGCGAAATGTTGCAGTCAATGACCATGACACTGTCTTTGTGACATACTAGGTAAAACTAATTCATTCAGAAGATATGTTCGTCTCTCCCTGGTGCACCTTGCCACTGCTAGAAATCATTTTATCTGATCTGTGGCTATGACGATTGAAGCAACAAGACCGTACGTACAATACATTTTTTCTTTTAACCCTAAAGGGGCCGGGCTTTTTTGGCTATGCTCAGACCATCGGTGGTGCGATCGCGATGAAATTTTGCATGCGTGAGACCCGCGTCATAATCTACAAGACTGTGTTATAAGATTTTTTGAAGCAATCAATTTCTAATTTTAATTAATTAATTATGCAAATTAAGCTCAAGATGATATTTTAGCCTAATTAAAAGCATTGAGAGTCTAATTTTTCATCTGTAAATCTGTTTTAGCATATTCAACAATTGTACATCACAAAAACTTCCAAAACTCATTTCAATTCTTATGTATTTTATTGTTTTCAGAATTTCTTATGTATTTCTTTGTTTTTCAACTTTTGTTTTTTCTTTGTTTTTTCATTGAAAATTGTCACTGACCACTTTTCTACCATAATTAGCACAAAATTAATCAATGAAAGTGATTAATTGTAAAAATAATCAGGTTTTTATGACTTTAATGACAGAGCACTGTTTTCCATAGGAAATGTACACAAAATCACAAAATTGTGCCCATTCTGGGGCGACATTCCATTACAAAAATGGGCGTGGCTTCGCAAAAGTATGCGCGGACGTTGCAAATTTGGTCTCAAAAGTTGCGCGAGACTTGAACGAAGAAATTCAAGAAGCCTCGCGACGAGGCCTTCTCGCGTTACAGAATTATAGCGCGAAACGTAGAGGGGGGGCGGATTCCGCCCCCCCCCCCCCCCCCGGCCCTTTTAGGGTTAAAGGGACTGTACAGTACTGGTTGAGGTGGGGATTCATGTTTTGAGCATTCCTACGTGAGATAATGAGAAACATCATATGAAAGAGCATGTAATTTTAAGAAGGATTCAACGTTTATTTGATGAAAATTGGTTTTCAAATGGCTGAGATATCCAAAAAAGTGATAATAATAAAAGGCGACAGGCCACGCTTTTATTAGGATCTCTTTGTTTCACCTTGCTTTTGGATATCTCGGCCATTTCAAAACCGATTTTCATCAAATAAACTTTTGATAACCCTTAGAATTGCATGCTCTCTGACATCTCATAGTGGTTTCTGAGTATCTTGCAAAATGTTACAGGCTAAATTTTCACCTCGACCAGAACTGTACACACCCTTTAAGCCATGCCACTGCTGCTTTCAAGTTTTCACTGAAAAATTTACAAATGAGCAAGTTACGATGACTTCTTTTTTGCTCCACCTTATATGATGACACTCATACAAACCCACAATTATCATTATATACTTTGTCATTAGGTCTTTTGATCTTGGTTTTGATTTTGATTTTCTTTCTTTATGGATGGGATCAACACTGCTGATTACATCATGCTTCATATGATCAATACGCATACATCACTGTCTACACGTGAGACTACAAGCATCCCTTTTTACCTTAAAAGGCACATGGTCCTCATACTCCATAAGGAACATCTTCAGCTGGCTGATGCAGATTCTCAAGTCGCCTGTGGTGAACTCGTACGGGATGTTGAAACCGAGGGCACCAAACTTGCGTCTCTCCAGCGCAATGGCGTGGAAGAGACTGAGCGAGAACAGCAGGCTCTTGAACTCGTGCGTCTGTGTAAAATGGGAGAGAGAATGGGTTGAGAATGGTAACATGCACTGAATGTACAATTTGAGCGACGCTGTGTATACAGTGAAGTGGGCAAAAAATGAAATGAAGCCAACCATTTCAAAATCTCTACAGAAAGCAATGATTACATCATATATAGTGTCACACTAAAAGATATCACTATAGTACATCGAAACATCATATGCATTAGGTAAAACTTGTGACATCTCTAAGAACACTTTTAAATCTTTTGAAGTTTTATTTTGAAAATTTCTTTCCATTATCATGTATATTAGCGCATCCTGGTCTATTTAATCATTCTATTGAATGAATCAATGATTTAATCTTTTCTTCAAGTTTGTTTCTGCCTTATCTCTCTCTTTGTACCTATCAAAATTGTCTCTTCTATAACTTTTTTTTTCCATATCCCTCCTCTCACTGTCTGAGTATACTTGAACAAGCCTGCCTTTTTCTTTTTTAATCATTCTCTTTTAATGTGTTTATTCAGCTCTTTTTTGTCAAAGTTCAGTGCACAAGACACAATCTGCACTTAGTTTAAACACTTAATAAATTTTCAGTCATGCCATCTTAGCGTAGGGGAGATTTTCCTTTCCTGATGACCTAAATGTGCAACTGAAATGTATTTCTTCAATTCCAAAGAATAAGAGCTTATCAATCAATCCATCTTCTTTTGGTTTTGTTTTATTTTTTCTCTATTTGTTCACTTATTGCATTTCATGATAAAATAAAATGCACATACAATATCTTACTATTATTTTCTAACAATCTGAAATCCATCTTCAGAATTTGCTTGAAGTCAACGTGAAATGAACTGAGAACATGAGAAAATGCTCAGAGGCCTTGTGGAAAAAAAAAATCCTCTAAGACATGAGCATAATATACAAGCTGAAGGTGCAAGAAAGAAGTTAGAACACAACATCAGAACACACTACAAGTAACACACTTCTCTAGGGAAAATAGTGAGCAGATCAAATAATCAGTATTTCAGCATGAGAGAATATCTAAAAGATTTATTAAATGATTTATCATGTGTGTATTTTTTTATAAGAAGTACTCTGTCCATATGTCTCCTGCTGTTACCTTTCCAATGCAGGAGTTGAGGAAGTCGTCGTTGAGACTGGTGTAGCTCTGAAGCAAGTTAGCCTTGATACCCCGAGGAGGCTCAATGGTCATCTTGGAGCTGTTCTGGAGGATGGCCACAGGGAACTTTGGACTGGGCATACTGGTCAGCCACAACCGGAAGTCACGATGCACCTTTATAAGGCATGGACATGGAAAACAAGATGGAGTCAGAGCACTCACACAAAAAAAAAGATATGGAAAAAAAAAAATTCAACGTCCATTTAATGACAACTGAATAAGAAAGACTTCAGCTTAATCCAAGAGATAATCACAAAGGGAAAAAAAAAGGTACAATGTATCAGTCTTATTTATCTGTCATCTGCTTCTCTAGAGATTCCAATTGACTTACACTGGGACACTAATATTCTAGATGATCTCTCTTTTATGAAAAAGACAGCTTTCTTTTGTATTATGCTGTTATTTGTTTCAAACAAATTAAAAATTTAAATGATTTTGATTTGATAACTAAAAGAGTGTGAATTTTATATCATATACATGGAAGTATCATCCAATTTGGTATAACAATGTGCTTCTTGAGTGAAGAGCAAAAACCTGGGATAAGAAGAAGAGATTAACACAGCAAAGTTAATGAACACAACATCAGCACAAGGCCTGTCATACAAATACTTATAATCATATCCCCTTCATATAAAACACAAATCCATTGACTACTGATGCTCATATGGTAGTCAGTGCATCCAAAATGGCGGCTGGCTGACATGGCATCTCACCTTGTCCGGGTCGATGTTCTCGATGAGTCTCTCCAAGGAGGGCATCCAGCTGGGGGAGAGATGGCAGTTCTGGAAGAAGACCCACTTACCCCGGTCCATGGCACTCCTCATGAGAGCCTCAGCCCTGGGACCCTGTGACACAAAGCACAGTAAAAAAAAGCACAGCAATGTAACCTGTTAAAATTCTAAATGCAGTTAAACAAAGGGAAACTGACCAAAAATTCTTGCAGCTTGTTGAAATAAAAACAAAAAACAACTAAGCACATGAAGTCGATTTAAAAAATCAATACTAGAGGACCACTGTCTCCATTCTTATACAAATTGCTGAATATTGCGACAAAATGTGTCACAGGAGATCTTAGAAGACTTTGTCTGTGTACCTTAACATGATTCTAAGACAGATTGCACAGCAGTACAATGAAAGGTAAATCCAAAAAGTGATATCACAGCAGCATGACAAAATGAAATAACTAATTCGATAATTTTTGGCTTTGTTTTGGTGCTGGCAAATAGGTCTATCATTTTCCTTCTGACTACTTTCATCCATACATTATTATGATACATTATGTTGTCTCCTCAAATATTCTGCACAGATTTTTGCAATCATGTGACCACTAGACCTATTTTTACAGTCAAACAGGAAGTGATGATTGATATCAAAAAGCTTGAACTCTGACCTGTCCCTGACCCAGGGAGATGGAGGTCAGCTTCTTGGAGAAGCGCATCTCCTCGGCAAACTTGTAGAGGTCGGCGGCCGGGTCGGTACCGACGGAGAGGACGAAGACAAGGGGGATGGTGGCGGAGGACTCCTTGTAGGCGATGGCCAGGTCCGCTGTCTGCGGCTCGATGAAGCGCTGACCCAGGTGGGTGGCCACGTAGTCCTGCATGGCGTTGGTCACCTTGTCCGCCCGGATGCACTTCAGGACCAGGAGCTTCTGGAAGTCGTCCAGGTCGGTGTTCCAGGAACCTGGAAGCGGCTCCCTGGAGTAGGTGATGGGTGAGAGGGAGGAAGGAAAGAAAGAGAGAAAGTTCTTGTGAATTTCAACTCCTGGAGGCAGGAATGCATACTACTGATTTTTTTTTTCTTTCCTTTTCATAAAAGGTGCATGTGACTTGATAAACAGTTTTGCATTCGGTTAGAACTTCTTTACAGCTGTAAATTACAAACACACACACACACACATACACAAAAATAACAAGGAAAAGTAGAAATTACGCGGTGCGTAAAATATGTCCCCGCCGGAAGTAGCATTTAGTAGCAAAATGTACAATATAGGTAAAAAGATCAAGGTCAAAGGTGAAAGAAGTCAAGGGTCAAAATTCTATGTAGAAGTTTTGAAGCCCTCACCTAGTGCCATCACATAAAGCAAACGGAATCGAAATCGGGTTAGAAATGACGAAGGAGTAGCATTTTGTAGCCAATGTACAATATAGGTAAAAAAATCAAGGTCAAAGGTCAAAGAAGTCAAAGGTCAAAATTCTGTGTAGAAGTTTTGAAGCCCTCACCTAGTGCCATCACATAAAGCAAACGGAATCGAAATCGGGTTAGATATGGCGAAGGAGTACTAACATTTGGTAGCAAAATGTACAATACAGGTAAAAAATCAAGGTCAAAGGTCAAAGAAGTCAAAGGTCAAAATTCTGTGTAGAAGTTTTGAAGCCCTCACCTAGTGCCATCACATAAAGCAAACGGAATCAAAATCGGGTTAGAAATGACGAAGGAGTAGCATTTTGTAGCCAATGTACAATATAGGTAAAAAAATCAAGGTCAAAGGTCAAAGAAGTCAAAGGTCAAAATTCTGTGTAGAAGTTTTGAAGCCCTCACCTAGTGCCATCATATAAAGCAAACGGAATCAAAATCGGGTTAAAAATGGCGAAGGAGTAGCATTTTGAAGCAAAATGTACAATATAGGTCAAAGGTCAAGGTCAAAGGTCACAACTGAAATTCTGTATAGAAGTTTCAAAGCTCCCATGTAGTGCTATCATATAAAGCAAACAGAATCAAAATCGGGTTAGAAATGGCGAAGGAGTAGCATTTTGAACATTTTGATCACACACGGACGCACGGACGGACACACGGACACACGGACACACAGACACACACACGTACGGAGCCCGTTTCATAGTCCCCTGCTCGAACTCGTTCGGCGGGGACAATTATAGTCTTGCATCACAGACCATTGTAATATTAACCTCTGAAATGTGGAATATGTTAAGATGTCAGTAACTATTGAACATTTTGGAGAATTTCTATTTTAGTTATTTTGCCCAGTGTACGTTTACAAAATGATCAAAAACTATTTCTCTATCAAGTTAAGAATTCAAATAAGGATAAGCATCAGAATACTGACAAAAGAGTTATAAACAGTGATGTACAAAAAGGACATCATGCTGCAATACTGAAGGTCCACACATATCTCTTCAAGAGGTGAGAGAAGAGTATGAGATGTTTTATATGGTACAGATTAAACCAACTGGAGTATATTTTCATTGAGACAAGATAAAAGAACAAATGACTGCCCTCTACTAACTCATGTTCATAAACACAAAGCTGTGATTGTTGGACTCCCAAGGTCTTACCTATGAGGCTCTGTGCTATCAAAGATGTGCTGGAAGGCATCAGAGTGGTTTCCAAAGTCCTTGGGAAATGCGGCAAAAGTGGGCTGGAAATCGAACATTGCAGAGCAAACAATGATTATGATTTGTTTGGAATTCACCAACTTTCCCAGTCGAGATAACACTAATACCGAGTGATATTTTGGGCAAAGCTGAGTGAGCTTCGCATCGCTGGGCACTTGGAGACAACAATTAATTGATATCTTTCTCTCTGAGTACGTGTACACAATAAACTAATAACATATAATAAAATTTCCTAGCGAGACATATATCAATGATAGAGAACCAGAACAGAAGTTGCGATTAACATCTTTCATTATTCCAAATTTATTCAGTCATCAAAAGCGTCCCTAACCTTTGCTTGTTCTTGATTCTTGAGATTCAAACATGAGATCTTGAGATCCAGCGAAAAAAAAAAAAAATGTCCAACTTATTTTTAAGATGGAAGATTCACAGGTTGATATTAACCATTACATACATGTTTCAGAGGAAACCGTATGCTAAATGCATTGTGGTTGTCAACTTAATTATACTATGTTCCTATCTTCCTCATCATGTGGCAAGCACATCATAATATATATATACCAGTATATCACTTCACTTGTATACACCAGGACAAGGGTCAAAGGGCACCACAGCATCTATACCATCTCCTGCTTGCTGAATTCTTTCAGTGCCATGTACGTTCACATGCCCAATTCAGTTGACAGCTGGCCAACTTCAATGGTTTGCGCAATTGCGCAATCACACACAAACTGAAAGATTATTAATATTCCCAGGTTATTTATATTGAAAGGGTCATTATAGCCATTGCTTTTTCAAAAAGTATAGATCTAAGCAAAGTTTGCAATTTTCCTGACATCTTTGCTGTTCCAAATTTCTATCATAGAAAGCTTCTATCAAAGAAAAAAAGGTATATATCTTTGACACAGAGCATGATTTCCAAAAGCACTCATGCCTCATGGTCTCAAAATAAGTATTCAAACAAGATGTCAATTTACACCATGGCATTGAGCTTACAGGTAATACTTCAATCATCTTACCAGGGCACCAAGAGAAAGGATCTCCATCCAGGCCCTCTGAGAGAGCCAGCTAGGGCAGGGATTGGGAAGCTCCTCTTTGATTGGTCCACCGGATAACAGGAACCTCCACTCCTCCTACAGAGGGATCAAAGAACACAGAATTCATCATGCGTGTGAGTGTGTGTGTGTGTGTGTGTGTGTGTGTCCGTATCTTAATTAAAATTTTCAGTTCTGTATCAATGCTCTTAGAAATGCCCATGTTATGTAATGTTATCTATGATTATTATAATCATTATCATCATCATAATTGGTAGAGTCAGCATTATGTATCCCCAGTGTACACTGACCTGGAAAGTTCATAGACCATGTGATGGCTACATCTGGTAACAAATGCATACACTCATCCAACAGACAGGTAAATAAACATGTATACACATTTGCATGTGTGTGTGTGTGTGAGTGTGACTGGTATGGTCTTGTTAGTTTCACCAACAACATACATGCACATTCTCAATGCATTGGCCCTAGTTAGAGAAGGATATCTTCTTACCCTCAGTAATCTCTCAACAGGTGTTTTAGTGAGAGGTACATGTAAATTCTTAGCAGCTTGCATAAGAAAGTCAAGCTTGTACCATCTTTTCCTGTATTTTGGGTCATTACCTTTTTTTTTATTTTAAGAACAAACAGGTATTACACTCACTGGTAATAAACTGCGGACATTATCCCTTTAAATGTACCTGTCTTTCATTAAAAAAAAGACAAACAAACAAAAACACACACAAACAAACATGTTTGTGAACAGTGACAATCTTTTTTGTCCACCCCTTTTATTTAAAGAAGATGGGAGTGGAGGAAGTGTACTTCCTATTTGACCCTTTGTGTGTTTTGAGTGTCCATTGGCACAGAGAGACCCATAATATCATGCACACTGTCCAAAGTTTCCAGCACAGAAAGGGTTTAGAGGTTTAATTCCTTACCATGTTGATCTTGCCATCGTTCTGCAGGATGCGGACGCAGAGCAGGAAGGCAAACATGAGCTTGTGCTTCTCAAACAGACTGCGGCAGACGTTGGAGTACAGGCTGTAGGTGAAGTACTCATTGATGTTGATGATGCGCTGCGGCAGGTTGTCTGTGAGAAGGAGAAGCAGACAAGTTTTCAGAGGAGCTCCAATACCCAGTGCTTCGTGATCTCTTAATGACTTTAAGGGTGACAATCTTTGTAACATTTTCACATTAGAGAAGAGTGCTGGCAGAGTAAACACTCCTGGCTTTATTGGGGAACTTTTTGGGTAAAGAACACATATTTATTCTTTTCTTGCAGAATGTTGTTAACAGAGCTGTAATATGTATACAGGCAGAATCTGTCCACTGCAGGTAAAGTAGCATATCATATCACCGTTGTATTTTTTTTTTCTATTTTCCCAACTTGTTTTTCTTCTTTATACTGTGCAAATGCATTCGATACAATGTAACATTATCCCTTGACTTTCATGTAATGTGTAATGATGTCAATCGTCTCCTATCTTCATCTTCCAAGAACAGAAAGAATATGAAATCTTTACCGGCTCTCTCCGAGTTGGCGATGCCAGAAAGGAAGATGTTGATGAACCATCCCAGGGAATACTGGTACATGGGGTCTACGATGGCCAGGTCTGTGGTGCAGAAGAACAGCAGCTGGGTGCGGACGGCTACAGGGATGTACTGGGAGCGGGTCTCGTCAATCTCTCGCTCCGTCTGCTCGGCGACAATCACCTTAGCCTGAAGGTTTGAAAAGTGCAGTGGCAGAAGAGTTATGTTTGTGTTTATATCACCTCTTATGACAGCAAACTGTTACCAAGTCAGAAGACAATGACATGTGATTTTAAGTCATGGAATCTAGCTGATTCTCCCATTATGAAACCAAATTTTTAGAATTTAAAGAAATATACGCTGTGATGGAAATCCTAGTACCTTTTTTGCAATGTGGCACCATACTGGATTAAATGTAAATAGTGACTTCTATAAATGCTTATGTGGAGCACAAGTGACACTCTTTTGAAATTAATGATTACTAAGTTAATTGACAGAACGACAGTCTCAGTGATGGAACACCTGGGCAAATAATCATAACATAGAGTCACTGGAAAAAAAAATAATGAAATGAGAGAAATCTTCATTATTTGACATATGTCCATGAGAAGCACATTCAATTCTTTGAACGTACAATAGACATACAGACTGACAAAAGGGAGAGAAACACTGACCTTGATCTCCTGAGCCTTGACCTTGGAGGCCTCCAGCACCTGGATGAGGTCGACGTCGTCCACGGGGTTGCCCTCGGAGGAGCTCAGCCGCTCCAGGATCTTGTCCTCAATCTCCTTCAGCTCCTGCTTCATCTTGGCGTTGCTGACAATGAGCTGGTTCTTGGCCTCCTCCAGGTCAGGGCGTTCCTCTGCCACCACACGGGCGAGCAGCTGGTCCTCCAGACCACTGGGGGTGGGATGGATGGGGCAGGGGTGTGGCAGTTTTACAGTTTGAAAGTTAGATTGGTTTTAACGCTGAATAAATACTGTATAAGGTGTTATTTTCCTGGGGATTTAATGTTTTAGAATTTTGCGAACCACTGTTGGACCACAAATTTATCAACACGCAAAAATGTTGCCATATGCTAGGGTAATAGTGCACTTATGATAGCCGCAGTGTCAAATCGCGAAAACAACATCTCATAAAAATATATGTCAACCCTCATTCTCCAAAATATCTGGATGCCAAAATAACAGCTTATACAGTAAAAGGCATAAGGTGAATATGAATCAATTGACATACAAATACACTCAAAAATCTTACAATTCAAACACGAAAGTATTGATTTATCAATTTCTTGAGAAGGAAGGTTTAGTATTTTAAAGGGTGTGTACAGTTCTGGTCGAGGTGAGGATTTAGCTTTTAACATTTTGCGAGATATTCAGAAACCACTCTATGAGATGTCAAAGAGCATGCAGTTCTAAGGGGTATCAAAAGTTTATTCGATGAAAATCGGTTTTGAAATGGCTGAGATATCCAAAAACAAGGTGAAACAAAGAGATCCTAATAAAGTTGTGGCATGTCGCCTTTTATTATTAGCACTTTTTTGGATATCTCAGCCATTTGAAAACCAATTTTCATCAAATAAACGTTGAATCCTTCTTAAAATTACATGCTCTTTCATATTTTATAAGAGGCTTTTCATTATCTCACTTAGGAATGTTCAAAACATGAATCCCCACCGCAACCAGTACTGTGCAGTCCCTTTAAGATAGCATTTAAATCCATGTAAGGGACACTGGTGTAGAATTACACACATCCTTGTCTGATGAGCATTATGTTGGGATGTGAGGAGTGGTGGTAACACGGGATTAAAAGAAACAGCCTATCTCTTAAATGGAAACTGTAGATGCGGTCATTGTTTGGAAAATTTCTGGTAACAGGCAAACTAGCAGCACATACTAAGTCTACGCCACCAAAACGACAAGGGAAATAGAGAGCATCGTGAGAAGATGGTTTAACCCATTGAGGACGAGTCCCGAGCATACTCGGGCAGGCGTCTATGGGAAATGCGTGTTGTAGCAAAATCAAACCGTCCTCAACAGGTTAAGACATCCACAGCACCAACAGTGGAGAAGTGAAAACTATTTGAGGCAATCACCTTGGAGAGAGGGTGAAGTTGACCAGGGTGACCTTGGTAGACACCTCAGGGGTGTAGTGGGGGTTGGGCAGCTTGGTGGTGATGTAGAACTTGAAGTCCTCGTGGTACGGGATGACGGCATCACCGAGCTTGATCACCAGACTGCCTTGCTGCTTGAAAGTCTGAGGCACACAAGAAGGGCATAGCACATAAACAAGGGGTTAGCGGATGCTTAGGATAGCTGGACAAGTTTTTTTTAAACCTTGGTGGGTCACTTTTAAAATCAATGGTAAGTTGGATAGAAAACTGATAAGACCGAATTGCAATCAGGACATGAATTAATGCAATAATTTGATGTGTCAGCCAACTTTATAGATTATGCCAGTTCAAGGGCTTTTGACATCTGAGTTCATAATATATATATACATGCTGTGATTAACAACTATATGTCAATCATGCATTTCAGGTGAGAGTTTTCACAAAGATGAATAAAAACAAACTTGATTTCTACCACTAATCAAAACAAAGGTCCCTACCAGCTTCAAGGCATCAGAAATCAAAACATATGTTAGGTTTCTATCCACCTATCTGTGTACTAGCATGTGTGTGTACGGGTACTTATCTGTTCAACTTTCTGTCTATTCATTTGTATTCATTTATGTAAGATATCAACTAAAATTATATATGTCTACTCTATATGTCATATACTTTCCAGTATTGCAGTGTTATGTTTTCAAAAATTTTCCAAATAGACTGATATCTACGAAATTAACTATTCATGAAAATATCACCTCCCATAACACATACATATATCAGTTGTATATCTTCTCCAAGGAGGAGAAATCACTACATCATCCCCTGAAAAGGGACAATGCCTATTTCTCTGGTTTTCTGTCACTCTGGTTCTTGACCGTGAATCAAAATACTCACAAGATTGTCTTACAAATCTCAATTTGCAAAATATATGGCATAAATAGTATATTAGAATGTTTGACTAGATTCCTCTATCAAGGATGAGGTATTGGTGGTGGAGGTAGCTGGGCACCTGTTTCTGGAGGATGGGTTCCAGAGCTGGGTCCAGCTCCTCAGCAACGTTCTCCAGGAGGCAGGGTTTGCCGAACCGCACAGCGTTCTCCAGACTGCGCAGGAAGTCACGGTCCGACAGCTTGATCACATCAATGCCGTTGTCCTTTTCCTGCAGTCGGGATTTGATATAAGTGGTATCAGTTACGATGATAACAATGTCAACGATGAGAAATGTGATGACAATAATAATGATATAAATACCAGCAATCATGATAAAGGCATCATTCCCATCATAAAAAACACTCATATCCAAAGAATAGTAATACTGATACTGCCATGGCAACCTGCAATGCAGACTATTATGAAATTTGTCAGTAAACAATATGACTTCTATGTTCTTGCATTACAAAATACAGCAAGCTTCCAATATTGTCTACAGGCTTCATGGCTTTCTGCACATTTTACAACACACCAAACTTGCCCTGGTTACTGTACTCCAACAGGAAAAAGGGCATATAAAAATCAGAAATAATTCACATATTATCTACGCAGGACCAGTTAGGAGATCATTGGTAAGTGAATAAAGCACATAAAAATTAGATACATGCATATATTATTTACGCAGAACCAGTTAAAAAATCTACAGTGCATACACCACCCAGTAATCTCAAATCTGCTCATACCAGTGCCTTGATCCATTTGTTAGCCTGGCCCTGAGGGTCGATGAAGAGCGGCCAGCGGCGGGAGAACTGCATGATGACGCCGTTCTCGATGGACAGGTTGTCGCGGGGGAGACCGGCGATCTGCCACGCCCGGATCTTGACGGGGTCACCGAAGGACTGGATGAAGCCTGGCTCTGTGGTGCACGGCACGTGGTAATCCTTGCACTTGGCTTGCCAGTCTTCAGACAGAGACAGTCTGTACTCACCCTGGGATAGAGGCAAAACAGTGAATGTGTTACAAGTGACAGATGCAAGCAACGTGGCCAGAATGAGGAACAGTCTTTTCCTTGCAGTATATAATAGTACAGGGAAGGGAAAAGTGAAAAGGGAAAGCAAAACATCTTCTCGCTATCATCCTCACTTCAAAACTATCATGTCGTTCGTGCAAATGAAGTCTATGGCGCTGATGAATGAAACCAGTAATGAAAATTTACATAGCACTTTATACATGACATGCTATATACACAAAATGAAATATTTTGTTGTTCTTTTGCTTCACTACCTGCTGAATGGAAATGAACTAAATAGGGCCTATGGCAGCAGGTATATGTGAACAGACACTACACTGGTATTCATGAAATTTACAAACAAATGCACAACCTGCTAGCACAGAAAGAGATTTATGAGGGCTTTGGAACGTACTGTGAAGGGTCCCAGGTAGGCCACGTAGCCGGCTGATATCAGCACGTCCCCTGTGATCTGGTTGATCACATTTTCCAGGAGGTCAACGGACTCTTGCCATCGGCCCTTCTCATCGGCCAGTCCACCAATGAGCTGCGAGGGAATACGAGACATTGTTTTTTAAACAGCTCTTCATGTAGGACATTCAGCAGAGTGAATAGTACAGTGATGAATTCTCAATTCTTTATGCATGATATACTTTAAAAAGTTGATAGAGGAAAGCAAATTGTATTTGTGACTTATTAGTATGATTTTAGCACTGGAATCCATTCTTACAGTTTAACTGAAGAAGAGCCGCATTTATCACTCCTTAGCTTGTTCCTCAGAGGCATATGAAATGAGCATAATGGTCAAATTAAACCATAGAGAGTACAAAAATCCCAGCAAAGAAACTATCAAAAGTATTCATATACAGTACAAGCTTCACTGAGTTTTCAATGAGCGTTGCAAAAAAGAGAATCATACGGGCAGGGGAGCATATCAATATCTTCTGGTTGTTGCTGTTGTTGTTTTTTTTGTAGTTACAAACAGTAGCGCTAGATAGATGTTCTAAATTGTCATTTAATACTGCTGCAACTATGAAGAATCAAAATAGCACAATGTAGACTGCAAATAACTTTACATAATAACTTTTTTTGTGGGACTTTGTAACAATATTTCAAACATTCATACTGGAAGCAGTCATAAGAAGTCAAATACATGCAATTGATTCTCATCTAATACAATCCCCTCAGGAATATGGTTACGCTATTGCTCCACTGTGCTGACCCTTAATTTATCACTCCTCTACGTGAATGCTCGTTTGGGACAGAGAGTACAGTCAAACCTGCCTTAGCGGCCACCTGTCTATAGCGGCCACCTGTCTACAGCGGCCACTGCAAAATCCCCCCGAGAGACAAGCCCTGTTAAACACCCTGTGTATAGCGGCCACCTCTCTAACGCGGCCAGCGGCAACAAATTTTGTTTCCCGCGGGAGATACTAACCTGTCTATAGCGGCCAAAAACCCAATGGAGCCGTAGCCAAGCCGATAATTCAGCGTATTTTTCTGTTTGGTAGCCGTGCGAGCAACGTTCAGTGATCACCACCACTGCATTCATCCCTCATTCAGTCATAATAATGCACGATTCTTCACGACAATAAAAATGCTACTGTGCAACAATTTCATATACACCGGCATAGTTAAATGCATGAAACACACGGTGTATGCATACGTACACACATACACTGTACATGTACAAGAATACAACGATGATACATGTACATGTAAGCAATGCACACAAAGTTGGATTACCTGTCTATAGCGGCCACCTGTCTATAACGGCCACTTTTTCCGTCTCCCTTGGGTGGCCGCTATAGACAGGTTTGACTGTAGTTTCCAAGAAATGGAAAAGCATGATGAAAGAAAGAAATGAGTCAAGGCCTTGGAGAGCCTACCTTGTCTGCCCGAATGAGGCGGGCCTTGCAGAGGTCACACTTGTTCTCCAGCTCCTCCTTCTTGGCGATGCAGTCCTCATACTTGGCCTTGAGGGTGGCGATTCCTTCCTCCACCTCTCGAAGGTTGGCCTTGGCCGCATCAAGGATGCGCTGTGTCTTCTCCAGGTCTTCCCTGGCAATCCGCAGGGATTCCTACACAGGGAGAGAAGACGTGATTCTGATGCTACGTGATTCTGATGCTACGTGTACTCTCCATGACACAATGGGGAGCTCTTGCAGTGGCAACCCGAATGTTAGATTGTGCGTGTCATGAGAAAATTTTGGCAGTTGGCATAGTTACGAGCTTGACAAGCTGCATACCCTCGAAACGACAACAGTTCTCAGTCAAAATGGTGTCTGACTAGAAGCCCCAATGCAGCTGAAGGAATGTGACATCATACACACATTTGTGCCTGGGAAATTTGAAACTTGGCTGATCTGCCACAAAATGGGTCTAAAAGCATGCCATCATCAAGGGTGGTTGCTTCCTGTATAGTGCAGCTCACTGCATTGCCTTGCAAAAGCTCAGCTATATCAAATAACATGCTTTTTGACTGCACAATGAAAAATAACACATTTTTTTGGGGGGTGGGGGGATTTGGAAAAAAAATAAATCCCTCTATGACAACAGCAGCAATACCAATTACTCTTTGTGGTTACATTAATACCAATCAATCTGCTATATAAACACCAAAACACCAATCACCCATCTATAACAACAACACCACCACCACCAATCACAACCCAATCAGAGAACAAAAGAAGTGAGAGCCCACCCTCTTTGGTGCCACGTTCTTGGCCACAAAGTGGTACTTGTGCATGGCCCGCGCCCACTGGCAGATGGAGGTGCAGGCCTTGGAGACCCTGGCGATGGCGGCCGGGGTGAACTCCTCGTTGTCGATGTACGGCTGGATCTTGGTGATGACAGCATCGGGGATGTTGTCCTGGTGACAGAGGAAGAGGAAGAGGAGGAGGATGATATGAGATGAGCAGGAGGTGAGAAGGGGTTCATGTCTATACATGTCTTCGAAACCTAGAGTCGGCAAGGCTTGTATTGCTCTCAGAGATGGATGCATCAAACCCAACTAAACAAATCTAAACAAAAATGCACTCACCCGAAGTATTAATTACGTTTGCTAAATTCTAGCTACGGGTCATTCTACCATGGCTGCCATAACTTTGAACTGGCATCATAATCTTTTGTTGGCATACAATTAAGGTACATTAGAGGTTGAGAATATCATGAATTTCCACCATTTCCTCAAGACCAAGACTACAAGTCATTTTTTGCATCATTGAAACTACGCATAGTTTTGTTGGTAGTGTGACCACGTGCTCAAACTTCAAGCAGTTATCAGGAAGCAAACAATGAGTACTTTTCGTGTAGTGTGACTGTGGCTAATGAGAGCTCCTAATTGGGGAGGGGGGAGGTTGGGAGGTGAAATGCGAGTTTTGTCCATTCTTCCTCACCTTGTCATACTGGAAAAGACTTTCCAGGAACTTGCCGGGGTCCTGCAGGAGGCCCTTGCCGGCGTCCCAGTAGTCGTCCACTTTGGTGCCTGGCTTCTCCCCGGCCACCTTCTTTGGCTTGATGCCCTTCATGATGCAGACTGCATCAATCACCATCCTCACACCGGCAGGGGGTCGCTGGAGGGCACGAACCTGGTATATAAGGCAAAGGGGGGGGGGGGAGGGGTGAGATGTGTGCAATTGATTAAGCTCAGGTTGAATGAAGGGGCCAAAGCCACTGTTGTACTGACCAAGAATCTGTCTTTCCTCTTTTAAAAGTCAGAGAATGCTTCCTTCTTCTACTCAGCAAACGAATCAAAGTGGGGAACAATAGTTTGTACATGTTATATGAAACCAAAGCAGAAATATCTTAAAACAATTCTTTTATGATGAATTTAAAAACTTTTTATTTCACAATTAAAAAGAGAAATATGTCAAGATATATATATCCATTCTAAGTGTTATCCACAAGAATGTAAGATGTGGGTTTACGCTTCTTGAAAAGCATGTAACATTTATGCCATCTTACTCTGAGTTTTGTTGCCGTCACAGTACTAAACACAATACATCATATTTGTTTCTGGCAAGATATCTTTGAAAAACAAAAACGAAACAAAACTGATGTCCCTCATTTATCCATTAGAAGCCCACCTCCACAACATCGTTACGGTTGAGTGATTTGAGGGATGCCAGAGCAGCGTCCAGGGCAGGCAGGGCCTCGTCTAGGTCTCGCTGGGCATCGCTGGCTATCTCCTGGGTCTCCTTGGCCTTGGCCATGGCCTGCTGCTCTTCCTTCTGGACAACCTCCATTGTCTCGTTGGCTTTGGCCTGCAGGATTACGGTTGTAAGGAAGAAACAGCTTGTTTTATTGGTTCCATGACATTTGTTCCTGCAACAATAATTGCTCCCATGCAATATCTGCATGCTAAGCCAAACATAAATTCTACCCACAAAAATGAACCTAACCTTAATCCTAATCCCCAGATCACACTAAACTACATACCCTATCACAACCCTAACCCTAAAGTCCCTGGAAAAAATAAAACCGGAGCAATTGTCACAGGAGTGATGTCTTGCCACCATCTTCTTATCTGTTGTAAATTTCACAAACTAAAGACCCATAATACAATGGCTCTCATAAATGTGACAGGCACTTCAACAACTTTCTTCCAGTCTACTGCATATAATAATGATAGCACCACAGTGTCACACCACTGAGTGACAGATAACAATGATGATGGATTTACTAATTACATGAATGAAGCCATCAACACCACCAGAGCATTGCAAATCACACTGAAACACTCGGATGCTGTGTGATGTGCACCACCTGTTTCAATCTTGCAACAACATAGGCACTAAGATTACATGGCATAGGCACTGAAGGAAACAACCATATATTGCATCCATGTTTTGATCTTATCGGTGCATGACCAGTGCACACCAATATTCTACATCATTTTGTGGAAACTGAGAAAAAGATTTGAGAGCAGGACCACTACTGCAAAGGGGAATAAGGAGAAAGAAGGTATTGTCAGATTAGTAGTAAAGACTGGTTTCCATGAGAGAGAGAGAGGGGAGACAGGCATGGGTGAGAATGTTAACTATGCACTGACCGTGTCAATTTTGATCTGCTCCATGGTGACGACCGTCTCCTTGGACGCCTCCTCCAACATCGGCTGCATCGTCTCCAGCTCCTCCTGCATCTTGGCCACATCGTCTGCTGTCGTCAGGAGCTGCGTCATGGCAACGAGGGACAACAGAGGTTATAGGAGGGCGCCTCTCAAATAACGCACATCTTCACACAATATGGCATTGTCCTTACACGCACTCTATCAGAAAAAAATGATTTCTAGTTTTACCAGCTTAACTGTCCCTTACCATACCAAGCACCCCTATTGCTGCTGAACACAATATCTTAATTCTAAGATGAATGTACAAATGATAGTTAATCAGATGCACATCCACACCTATACCTTAACACATTTAACAGAACCCTAAACACGCATTCATGTGTATTCACATATATTAATCTGGATATATATGATTGTATACATGTACAATTTACTCAAAGGATAACATTTCGTTTTGACATTTCAACTTCAAAGTCACTTAGATGCTTTCATTTATCTGAAAAATAAGCCTGTTCCTTTTACAAGCAAGAAGTAATCCTGATATTGTTTCATCAATGACAAAAAACCACCCCCAAAAAAACAGCCTTCTCAAAATAATTACCACACATAATAAGAAAGGAAGTATTACAACATAGCATAATACGTGGTAAAAATAAGTATGAGGAGCCATTGTTGCTGAGATTTGAGTCCCCTAGCTGCGACGGTTGAGTCCTTGGACAAGAGATTTTTTCTTTAGAGCTGTTGCTTGCTTGAATACAAGCCTTCACTGCTTCCTTAGTAAAGCAGCCATGTAACACAAATTATGATACAAATCGGACATCTGACATAATAGTGAATGACATCTATGTCACATTTGAGGGTATAATAGAGATAATCTCATCTTGAAGATGCCCCACCTTGTCGAGACCAGTCTTGGTGCGGTTCCTGGCCATCTTCAGCTCATTCTTCTTCAGGCCGAGGAGCTTGCTGAAGATGCCGAGGAGCTCCAGGTAGCTGGTGGGAGTCACGTAGTTATGGCGGGAGAGCTCGGCCAGGAACAGCGTGGACTTTCTCGCCACGGACTGGTGCACTTCCACACACATGCTGACCTGTGACAGGCAGGAGAGATGGTGTGGTTCAGTCATTGTGTCTACATACACTGCAAACTTGATATTATCAATTATAATTGGTAGAAAGGCTACTGAACTTGTGAAATGAACCCTGAGAATCTCCTTGATTTTACTGTCTAATAGCAATTTATCCAACATATAATAGATTTTGCTAGGCTACATGCTTTAAATTGAAAGATAGAGTGTCTTTGAAAATGAAAGAGGATGCACTTCTATGTGTATGTTAAATCACAATTAAACATTTTTTTTTTTCTTTTGGTCAAGTTACAGCACTATTTCTTCCTTGCTACTTGTTCAACAATTAGTCAAGGTTGATTCAATGACTAAACCTTTGCCTGTGAATCATCCAATAACTGTATTCTTGCGAGATACTTTTATTTTCTATGTGGTTTGCTATCGATACATGATGCTGACCAGTTCTATATCCCTCCATGATTGATGGTTTCAATAACTGATATTTTCTATGAAGTTAGCAAAAGTGGGTTAACAAACAAAAAAACTGGAAAAGGGTGGCATGGGACATTTAGAGATAGAAAACAGAAGAAAGAGCCAACACAGGAACAAAAAGTATGTTTAATCTACCATTGATACAATTGTTACTGTCAAGTGATGAGCAAGGTTTATAGTTTTACTCACCAGTCCTTCCACGACCTCCGGTCCCTCCTCTAACTCTGGGATGTCATTGAGGAAGTTTCTGGCCACAGAGAGCAGGGCCTCGTCGGGCCACTCACTGAACCAGTCGATGGTGCAGCAGTTGACCAGGGAAGGAAACTGTCTCAGACGGGCACGGAACACCTCACCGATAGGGCTGGTATGAATGAGATAAGGGAAACACAAAATTATTGCATGTAAATGGTATTAGTAACACTTGTTTGCAAATAAACACTGTTTCCAGACTGTTAGATGCATTTCTTCTGACTCAAGTGAAACCATGACTCAAATTCTACTTTCCTTTGGTTTAGAGCATATAGCTGACCTTGGGGGGGGGGGAAACATCTCAAATGGCAATTCTCGCTAAAACAACTTGTAAAAAAAAAATAATAATAAATAAGACTTTCAATGTGATGTGGAATTCTCATGAGCGAAAGTATTGAAGAAAAAATATCTACTCATCAGTTTGAGAATTTCAGAGGCACTGAATCTGTAAAGTCTGTACAGCCTTCATTTCTTTCGGGCTCTCAGATGACAAAATATGGACAACACAAACAAAAGTGATGATTCAGTAATGTGTAGAGATTGGAAGAAGTTCAAAGATGCACCAATATTCACAGGAGAAAGGAAGAAATTTGGAATGGAAACCTGAGATGGCAGACACTCTCTGATTTTAGAAGTGAGAGCACACACAGATGACACCTGGCACATCTTGTACACATAAAACTCTTGTCTCATCAGCTGCATCAACTGTGGCAGCATCAAGAGGAGGCAAGAATCCCCATTACACTGGTAACAAGCTTCACACCATTAGATAGACTGCACACATCCCTTTCAAGGCTAGGGGATGCCCATGGATCTATTCACTCGCTGTCTGCATCATTACCTCATGCAGAGTACGGTGTGGATGTTGGACTTGACCCTCTTGGTGTATGCAGAGAAGAGGTTGGCCTTGGTCGGCTGCATCCCAGCATCCTGCACGATGGGCTTCATGGTGTTATAGATGGAGTCCAGCTCGTCGAAGGCGTAGATGTTGGGCACATCGCCCGAGTTGAGGATGTTGTTAATGTCCTCCAAGAAGGATTCGCTCTTGATCTGTTGTGGACAGGAGGAGGACAAAATGGTGAAATTCTCCATCAAATCTAGGTCCCTGATGCACGAAGGATCTTTTATGACTGAAGTAGCTACAACAATACGTAGGCATCCTTACAGATAGCTGGGAGTCGCTATTGGTCCGTGGGAATAGCTGGAGGACACTTCTATATAATCTCTTTTATGTGATAATCACACCAGAATTGGGATGGGTCAGCAATGAAACAGACATGTGTCACTAATTTGAGATAATCTACCTAATGATAAAGGATACAAATCTTGGGCTGGGACAAGCAGAAACTGTTCATGAATGCGGGAGTTCATTGCAAAATCTGCCATATGTGTTCTAGTACACACTAAATCATTTCAGGCCACAACTGGGGATATAAAAAAAGAACTACACTTACCCCATTACACTTTCAAGATACAGCTTTTCCATTATTTTCTGTATCACAAAATCATCACGTTCTGCTTTTGAAAATGCACAACAGTGTATATCATATCATTATCTTCTCCTTTTTTTTTTATGAACTTGAAGGAAGTGTATAGACAAGTGATACATTTACTCTCAGATTCTTGGACCTGGATATTATTGTTTGCAACAAATAGATACATTTATTCCACTGAAAAAGAAAGAAAGATAAAGAATTATCCCATCAAATATATACACATTTGGGGCTGTCAGGGTTCGGATCATTTGAGGCTAGGTAGACATACTGACCTGTGTGTCACTGAAGAGGAAGACGATTGCCTTGTTCTCCATGCCTGCCTTTAGGAGGATCGTCTTCAGGTCCTCCCTCCACTCATTGACACCATAGTTCTTGGACAACTCAATCTGGAACAGGTCATACTCGGCCCTGGAGGTCAAGGTCAAAGGTGAAAGGTGAACATATAAATCTGTCTCACATTTGCATCTTCACAACACATCGACATATCAACATACATTCAGCACATCAACATCTCACATAAGCTCCATTTAGTTTTCATCATCAACTGATTTCAAGTGTACAAAATTTGTGTCAAAATGCCATTGATCTTTTTTCAATATCTTGTAAAAGTGTCTGAAAGTTGTGTGTTAGTAATCTTTTACAGTTTGTGATGGTTGAACTTGTTCTCAAATATAAGAATCATGAATTATACACAAAGGCATTCAATAGATGAAAGTGTGAGTAACTCACATTGGGTCACTGAAAATGCAGACATATTTGATTCCTCATAAAGAATATGGTATATGTGCAATTTTAGAGTGTGTCACAATGTAGAGAGGAGGTGTGTTAGATTACTTGCAGAAGAAGGTCTGAAAAATCTGAAACTCAATGAAAAATAGTCTGAAGTGCCATTTGATTAAACTGTAAACATTTCAATGCATTTGAGCTGTAGAAAGTCTGAAAAGTGGGTTGGTTTGGGGCAAAGTAAAAAAAGTCTGAAATCAGATTAAACTCTGAAATCTCACATTCCTGAGTATAGGGGAATCAATGGCAAAAGCAGTAGCTTTTAAATGGCATTCCATCTTACATGTGAGCGGCCAGTCTGGTCAAACTCTGCCGACCGCTGCCCCCGACACCCAGGAGCAGGGCGTTGCCCAGCGGCTGGCGGATGATGCGAGAGATGCGGCAGACGTGCTTGGTGGCGTCCTCAAAGAGAACCAGCTTCATTCTGGCAGTGTTGACTTGGTTGTAGTCCTCCAAATACTCCTCCATCACTTCCACCATCTGTCAATCATTCCATCAAGATTATCAAGATAACTAGACAATCAAAATTAGCCTACTTTGCTATCTCTCACCCACTACCTCTTTCCACCTAACAGAGGTTTAGCAGTAAATATTACATATCTGTTACATTATGTACATGTACTGTACCTGCTGCTGAAAAGGATTCTGCTATCAATGAGGTACGGTGGACATTCATTTTGCTTGTGCTGTTTGTTTGTTTGTTTGTTTGTTTGTTTGTTTGTCTGTTTGTTTGTTTGTTTGTCTGTTTGTTTGTTTGTTTGTTTGTTTGTTTGTTTGTTTGTTTGTTTGTTTGTTTGTTTGTTTGTTTGTTTGTTTGTTTGTTTGTTTGTTTGTTTGTTTGTTTGTTTGCACATGGAGGGCTAACATGAGGGGATTGATTCCAGCATATAGCCAGCAACCTTTGCCATGCCTTTGTATTTCTCAGAAAGTTCATCTGTGAAAATTGAGTGGCATTACAATGTCTTGTCCATGTTGTTACATAAAATGACCCCCTGGGATGGACATCAGGCATAATATACTTCTATTTTTATTTTTTTTTTGAGATTTCATTCTTTTTTTTCTCTCCAAGTCAGAGGTAGTGCTTGATGCCTGAAGATGGAAACCCTTTCACATTAATCTTGCCTGAAAACCTTACTCTGACTGTGCCATAACACACAAATCATGACATGATTAGATGAGGCATTAATGAAGATGTAACAAATCATTTCCTTTCATGATATCAGTTCTAATGTTGTGAAACACATTCTCTCAAAAAGTACTCTAGGCACCATTTTCACACCCGATGCTGTGGTAGGTACGATATTGCATGAACTATGCACTCTCTGATATCTGTAAGCAAGAAGTCACACTAATGTTCCCATTTGCAACGAAACTGAATTAGACAACCCCACCTTGCTCTGGTTGACGATCTCAGCGTACACCTTGTTGTCCACGTTGGCGATCATGAAGTCGCCATAGAGGATTGGCGACCTGGGATTGACCTCCTCCATCTGACACTTGAAGTCCTTGACCACCTTCTCGGCCAGGTAGCCGTCGAACCAGTCCCGGTCCTGGGCGTTGACCAGGCGGTCCTGGAAGACGCGGCAGTTCTCGTGGTGCCACAGCCTCAGCAGCTGGTTCAGGTCCTCCACCTTGGAGCAGTCTGCCATCAGGATGCCTACAGCAAGGCAGGGAGGGGAGAAGATGCAGGATTGCCATGGTAACAGGAGGGCCTCATCTTTTATCAAGGATGGTTCTCCAAAATAACAGACATTAGTTGTTGTTTTGTTTTGTTTTGCTTTGTTTTGTTTTGGGGGGGTTGTTTTTGTCTTTGTTGTATATTATCTCAAAACAAACTGCATGTTTTTGTTTGTGCTCTTGTTTTTTCTAGCCCCAAATTGTTTGGTGCTGTTCAAGCCCAAAGAACCAATGTGGTGCAATGATGCCAGAGCTGGGTTCAGTTTACAGGAGAAAGTGTCAAATTGGTCTAGCATCAGCAACATGCTGCCCTCAACATGTGAAATACTTCACAGGAATCAACGCAAGAAAATCATGTCGTTTATCATATGTTCAGTGACAATTCTCTATTTGCTCAGAGAGAAAGATCTGAAGAACAAATTAGCACTTCCATTAGAAATGTGAGGTGGCATGAAAGATGCTTCAGAATAATTAATACTGTGAAATCCAGCTACTTGTAAATATGCTGGTGTGCAATGGATATTTCTTTGTAACTTACCTATAAACCTGCCCATTGCCAAAATGTTTCCTCACAAACAAAAGAAGTATATGGAATATGCATCCATACAAAAGAAATCACTAATGACTTCTAATATAGACTATATGTTATGATGTCAGATATGATGTCAGATATGTTGTTGCTATGGTGACTGAAGATGAGCTCACCTTGGAAGACCTTGGAGAGATCCCTAAGGTTGAATGTGTAGTGACTCTTGGCTGGGGTAGGGAGGAGCTGGGTGATGATGTTCTCGTAGACATCGATGGATGCATTCACCAGCTTGGGGCAGTGCTCGGAGATGGAAGGATTTTTAGCTAGGGAAATACACAAACCAAACAACATTAGCTTATACTTAGTGTTACAAGGATACTATAAATGCAGAAATTTTTGTGACACATTAATTTTCACATATTTCATACTATTTCTGTCTAACGCGAATTCTAAAACCCGCAAAAATATCTTCACAATTTTCTCTGCACGTTTAGAATGGGTTGACAATAATGTGCAGCACGAATTCAAGATCCCACGAATATCTTCTTGAGTCGCTCAGTGCAAAAAATTCATCACGCGAAAATACTGACGTTTACAGTATAGGAAATTCCACCCAATTTGATCAATATACAGCAAGGAATAAGAAGAAGTGTCATTAAAGCATTTAGATTGGCTTACTCACAAAATCTAATACTGACTGTGTGTTCTCTTACATGACTGAAAGGTTCAAGGAGATCATGTCCAACAATACCAGGTACCTAGAATTCCAATCTTTTTAGATGAAAATTACACACTCCTATGACTTGTTATTGACACAAAATAAGATTAACATTATTTCCCCTGCCATTTGAAAGAGGTTAGTCAAATGCTCTTTCATTATGCTAAATAAAATGAAAATTTTTGAAGTCTCTTAATATCGTTGTGACATCAAAAATGGTTGACATCATCCTATCCGACCACGACAAGCAAATGAATTTACCTCAGGCTGGTAACCTAAACTACAAAAATTCATCACTTTTGAACAATTTGTCTTATCTTCCTCAAACTTCATCAAAGTGTGTTCTACTGATATTTCTGCATTCACTGTTAACTATGTTTGGGGTAAATGTGAGTCTCCGTCTGTGCGACACATACTCATCCAGCTCTCCAAGATGGTGGAGAAGATGCGGAACTTGCTCCGCCGCTGCATCTCCAGGAAGGAGACGTAGTTGAAGTGGCGCATGAGACGGGCGGTGACGGGGTTACGCCCACCACCGGGAGGGCCCATTGCACACACGAACCCAATGTCCACCAGCTCACGGAAGGCACCTGTAGTAAGTCAGAAAGAGAAATTTGACAAGGTAATGTTGGTATTGAGTAACATCAAGGAGCATCATCATTTTCTTCCTTTCTCCTTATGAATAACAATGATGTGTTTAGCACGAAATGAACTCTTTTGTAGCGTTGTTCATAGGTATATCATTTTGGTACATTAAAATATACGGATTATACAAATATGAAAATCGAAATATATGGATAATATGCCTATCAAAATAAAGGGATCTGTGCAGATCAAAATATGATACAACAGTAACTAGGAAAGCCCATCAAATCTGTTTGTTTGTTCCCTGCCTTTGTTGTCATTTTATCACTTTTTTTGTACCATAACAAACACAGGATGTTCACTTGGTAACTAAGACTGGAGATCATCTTTTGTTTAGAGACAAAACAAAATGAAACAAAGAATATGCGTTCACTTCATCTTTTTTAAAGAAATGTATCAGTACCACTAGGTGGTATTTGGAATAACAGAAACACAGAATAACAACCACAATAAACACCACTACCATTATTATTTTAAGATCCTATCCTTGTGGTAAAATCCTTCCTTTAACTTAACAGCTGCTCTGATCACACCAGGTTTGCACTGACCATAACCAGAGAGTGGACTAGTTGTGCTTACCGATCTGTTTCCTATCGTACCAGCCCTTGTGGTCCATCCACTGTCGGATCAGCTCAATGGGGGGCTGGGCTCCGTACACCTCCAGGGCCGGCATGTTGAGATCGTCAATGAAGAGGATGAAGTGCTTGCCAAGTGGGGGGCCAAACACTCCCTTCCGCCTATCATGCACCCACAAAACACAAAGGAGAGAATCAGTCAGTTACGGTGTACTGTAAAATGAGGAATGTCTGCGGGGGCATTTTGACTTCACGAATTTCGCGAGAGCCAAGATTCGCCAAATTAAAATGCATGCAAAGTTCTTGTCTACATCATATGCATTGAATGGCAGAGGCAATTCATGAAAATTTCATGCCGAGAACATATGTGTACCTTGCTCTACAGCAGTCATACAGCAACATGTAATCCGTCTCTGAAGTCTGATAACAGTGTCACACTCCATTTACAGTGTACCTGTTAACATAAAATCTACCTCTATTTTGGTCATGTACTAAAACACAAAGGAGAGAATCAGTCAGTTACGGTGTACTGTAAAATGAGGAATGTCTCTGAATCACTCACTTTTATAACTGATTCTTGTATTGTCAACACAATCTAGAAGATTATGGTTAATGACTCATATAGATTTTTTGTTTCTTTGTTGTTTTTTCCATCTTTATGCCAGTTTACAGATTTTGTGCAGATCAATCAATCTATCCAGTTACACCTATCCGTCCTTCTTGAAAGTAGTAAATGCAGTAAATTTACAGTTGCATATTCAGTTGGGACAAAACTACATTTTCTGCAGTGAAATTATCCAAGGCATTATCAGGTCATATCAATCTGTGATATGAAATTCAATACAGCCCTCAATACAGCTCTGAAACTGCATTCTAAGATGGTCTCTTAAAGACCCCTTTGGGAAATCAAATTTCCATACGTGGCTAAGAAAACCAACAATTTCATCAAAATCAAACTGAGGATACCAAAATGACTCTACTGGTTTTCAGCCCATCATCCTTGGAGGAATGCTCTAATGCCAAGATTCAAATTGGAATTGAGGAAGTCGTTCAAAAAAAAAAAAGATAAAAGGATGTAACATACTTAGCCTCTTTAACTACAATGGACACTCATTGTCCACTTAGTGTCCAGCAAAGTTCATTGCACTTCTCACCTCTTGTCCAACTTGCTGTCGATGAGGTCTTGGGTCTGGTTGGCACTGGTGCGGGCTGAGAAGGTGATGAAGTTGCTGACGTACTTGGGCGGCATGTACTTCAGCAGCTTGTCTGAGATGGTCATCGTCTTGCCTGTGCCGGTGTCACCAACACAAAGGACCTGGACGAAGTGCAGTGGCCATTTCGGGAGACAAGAAGGATGATGAATATAGACAGATTTTCACTGTGATGTCATGTCAAAAAGACTTAATCATAAGCATAGTTTCTTGCCCTGTAACACTGTTGCACTGATTTATATTGAATGGTCCACATATATACTGGTTGGTGATTGGTCATAATGAAATCATGTGACCAAGAAGCAAAACTTTTACGCTGCGAGTAGTGCAGCTATATCGTGAGTAATTCCAGAATTTGACTAGCTGTTGAAGGAGCTAGAATGAAATGATGTATGTTTATGAAGAATATGCCACAGATCAAATTTTGCCTTGTCTATCATACACTCGACAATCCCCTGGGAGTTATATTTTCCCCTCAAGACAAATGAATATAATCTCTTGGGAAAAACATATCTTCCACAGTAATGTCATGTGATGTATTACATCTCTGAAAAGGTAGTATCTGTATGATATTGACTGACTTGCTTCACACTGAATTATTTCATAAGTGATTGACTGACTTGTTTCACATTGAATTATTTCATGTGAAAATGGTAGAAGAGTAATAATGACATTTACTTGACTTAGCATTGACCAATCTCTGCTTAAACTCCAGAGAGGCAGCCCAGTCATTCCATCCTAAAATGACTGCTTTGATATGTATGACAGGGGCTGAAGGCAATGGATGCTCAAGGAAGTCTCTTCACTCATTATTGGATGTACTAGTTTCTGACATCTTCAATCTTACTGACACATGGAAAATTGGACTGACTGTGCCTAAAACAAAAACTCATTTCCTACCATCCGATCTTCTCACCACCCCCCCCCCCTCCACACACACACACACACACGGACCGCTGCCCCACATTAGAAAAATAAGAACAAACAAATATACAAACAAGATTTCCATCTTGACTCCCTGAAACATGAACTTGAACTCAAAGCAAGATGAAAGATTACTGGACTGATGTGTGCCAGACACACAAGACAATTTCCTACTGTCACATTTTCTCAGTCACACCCCTGCCCCACATTAAAAATCTCCATCTTGACTCCGTGTAATATTTCCTTTTTCTTCAGGACCAAATTCAAGATCCAATTTCAGCTTCCTCGGCTGGCCACACCCACCTGCTTCTTATTGGTCAGCAACATGTGCAGGAGGTACGCCCCCCTGATGGTGTCGCTGGTCGGGACGATGATGTCAGAGTAGCGCATCTCGGGCGTGATCTCCACGTCAGCCACGCCTTCCATCCACCCTCTCCAGCAGATCTGTGAATTACAAGGAGGGCACGGCAAGGAGCCATGGATGTTTATATTTAGTAAACAATCAATTATCTGTTCCAACTATCACATGCATCTATAGAGAGACTAGCTGGGTATGAATATGTACTGCTGTCCTTCATGCTTTAGTCTGTCATTTACACTGTACTTAGCCCTTGCTAAAACAAAAAAAAACTATTACGGTAATTGAAATCAGTGGGCCCATTGCATGAAGAAAAGTTATGTGATAAGCCATTTTGTAATTAGCTCATGTGCATATTTTGGAAAGGGACCTTATCTTACTTTCCTTCTAGATGGGAATGTACATGTCACATGCATAAATACTTTTCATGTGATGTCTATTAGCAAAGCGATATGAACAATCAACATATATTTCAGATATTTGGTTTAGAACCATGCATAATTTACAAACCTTTGGCTTAATTGATATGCTATGATTATCAACACCAATATTTAAAAGTCTTACTACAATATACCTTTCAAGTGGAGCAAGAGAACCGAGTCAAACATGCACACTTGTACAAGTTCAGAAATGTAAATAAACATAAAAGCAAACAAAATCAACATGACTTTGTATACATTATGGGACATGACATCATGCAAAAAAAGCATAAACATATCGAACAAGGGAAATGTCAATTGCAAATAAAATTTGTGAGGGAAGAACATTACAAATCACCATTTACTGACAAAATAAAATATGTCATGTTGAATAGACCACTGTGGAATGCAATGTCAAGCGTTAGCAGATTTTCCATGGAATGACTTAGTTGATTTAGGGGGAGAGGTTAGTAAGTGAGAGACTAAGGTTGGAAAATATTTAGCACATAAGTCTGTGATTTCAAAATTCGATATCATGCAAATGACCCTTGATGCTAAATAGTACACCGAGGCTTGCCTATGCAAGATTTCACTGGGAACATACTTTTCATAATTTGGTCAGGGATGCTAATTCGTGCCAAAAATCATGCAGTGCAAATTTAATACCTGAACTAAAATTCAACAAAAAACACACAATGAATGGTAATCATAAACTAACAGCACGCTAAGTAATGCAACAAAACTCATTTTTATTTTTCATCTTTCATCAGGTAACGTAGACAATACACTATTCAACTGAAATAGGGTAAACCATACCCCCCCAAAAAAAAATAATAATTGACCCAATTTTGAATGTTTGCCCACAAACCTCTCCAATTTCTAAACAGTGCTCTGATGCCGTGGGTGCTGCCTGTGAGGAGGTGTGTGAGTGAGAAACAGATAGAGATGTGCAATCCATGACAAAACGAAGAACACATAGAGAGCATGAGACGTGACAGCAAGAGAGAGAAAGATGAGTTAGTTACCGGCTCCGTAGTGGACTCACTCTCGTCAAACATATAGAACGAGAGACCCTTTACAATGAATGAGAAGCAAAAGATTGTAGGCAGGGGAAATGAACAGAGATTGGTTAATTGTGGGGAAATAATACCAGATAGTCATCAGATTCAGAGAGAAATTTATAAGTTTGTTATATAAATACAGAAGAGAAAACAAAGTTTCACACAGATGAGATGCATGTTATAAAATGTAGGTTCACACATGTTGCTGTTGTGCTTTAAAGAAAGAAGAGAGAGAGAAAAAAAAATTGGGGCCCTACAATTCACACATTACATGAAGTATCGTCCAAGTGAATTAACTGTTATCTAATATACAATTTTCAATACGAGACATCTTGTAAAATCATAGAACTATAGTGACACATCATTTCTCCCTCTTTGCTCTATAGAAACCTTGTTACGAGTTTGTTTGTTGTTGTTGTTGTTTTTTGGGGGGAGGTAAATCAGTCAAACTGAGGTCTAAGAAAAAGAACATGGCTCCGCAGTTTGGATGTGATGAAAAATATTCAAATTGATGATTGTTTTATTTTTCTAACCAACAGGGTCCTGCCCTAGAATTTTAGGCACCATAGAACCTCCTTGAACATCATGAGATTGTGGTGAAAGTTTCATTGACTTGAAATTCTCTTTCCCTTAAAGGAAGTACCAAAGTTGGATAAAATCTTTGAATTGAAACATCTTGTGCACAGCATATCGGATGCAGCTGCACAACAGACAATGAGCAAGCACATTAGGTAAGTTATTAATTATTGAGAGCTTCATATTGAGATATGATAAGCCACACTGTAAACTTTGTAATGATATTCCAGCTCTAAAATAATGGTATGTTGTGATAGACAAGACTGCAAACAGTGACATGGAGTCTATTAACACACAAGATATGCCTTACATACTGTAGATTGAAAATGTGAAATGAGAATGAAGGTATGTTAATGGTATTAACGACGGGGAAAAGGACTTGAAGTGTTACTTAATAGCAGTTCTGAGAATTGACAGATACATATATGTCAGGAGAATAGTTCTACACTGAATCTATGACTAGTAATTGACATTTTGACAGACTTTGGAGAAAGTTGAAATAACACATGTGATGTTTGGAATCCAACAAATCTGGGATAGTTTCTATATTTGTTGTCCATACTTGATCTCAAATTTGTGCTGCTCGTCCGAGTGTGAACTTACCTCTTTCTTACCACCTTCCTCATCGTCATCGTCATCTCGGGAAGGTCTCTTGCTGATGCCACCATCGTCCAGCTTGTAGTCATACACCAGACCGCTGGCTGGCATAGGAAGCTGAATCTGAGGTGGAAGGGAGATGGAATTGGATTTCAATTGAAATTGGGATTAAGGTGGGTGGGATGTGATGGGATTGGATTGGATTGGACAATATTGGTTTGGTTTGGTTTAAATTGGATTGGATTGGATTGGGTTTCAATGACTGGCTTCAGTCACTGCAGGAGCACTGGGGAAGCACAGCAGTACAGCAGTTGTGTCCATGGACTTCTGAACGAGAAGTCACAGGTTTTAAGTCCCCCTTGCATAATTGTCCACAGAGATGTTTTATCCACTATGTCCAAGTTGGCAAAATTGTATCGATGGATAACTGACATTATCACCATTGTGATCATCATCATCATCATCATCACCATCATTGCTCTTACTATAATTGTTATATCATTATCATCATTATTTAACCTATGTACACATTATTGCCATCACTTCTTGTACGTGGCAAACCTATATCACATCGCGTCTCATTGTTATAATGAAATAAAAATCTAGAATGACAAAATATTGACACGCTTGCTTCACATGCTTGGTTTCAAGCGTCAGAAAATAATAAAACCTGATTAATGCACGACTCTGCTTTGAAAAAGAAGGTTTCCATGAAAACTGACCTCCTGTTTCTTGATCTTCTCCCGCAAGAACTCGCTGAACTTCCGCCTCCCGTCCATGTCGATTCCGCCGCCCACCGTCCAGACGAGAGAGAAGATGAACCAGGGCTCGATGAGCTCTTCAATGCGCATCAGCTTCTCCTCTGGCATGGGGCTGTCACCCTGTGAGGGGTCAGGAGGTCATGCTCAGGGTTAGTTACAATGGAGATAACTGCATTGTGGGTAGCTCTTCCTTTTGTGCAAATCCTCCAAATTCATTAGAATGTCACTTAAGTAATTCTAGAAGTCATTACTGTAATATTTGGTGAATTCCTTGAACAAGGATTAAAGACTAATGAATATATTCATGTTTTTTTTTTTTTTATCTAACTTTGATTCTCAAGTCACAACAGTTAGCCATCTTAATTACAAGAGAAAAAAATGAATAACTCATTCCTAAACATTGGGCGAGTTATCATCTGAGGTTGTACTGAGCAAATCTGGTGTCGAGGTTAAAAAAGAAAAGTGCTATCAAGTGTTCTTTTAACAGGCAAGTGCTCTTTCAACATCAGCAAAGTCTGACTTTCAGACTACAACAAGGGTTTGCAGTGTTATGCAAATAAACGATATATCCCCAAGTCCAACACATAAATCTGAGTTGTCAATCATCTAAACCAGCAGTTGTCTTCACAAATGATTTAAAGATTAGTTATTACAACTTGAAGAGTTGAATTTCTGTTTGAACTCTTGGAAAGCCAGAATCTGTGAAACATGAGTGAACTCACAAAGTATGTGATATTTCTACAAGCTCTCATTTGTCTCAGGAACGATGTGCATGGTGATTACTATTCTGATACTAATTTTATTACCTTCTGGAAATGGCTTCATGTGAGACTGAATCTAAGACTTCTTAAAACTGTGAGTGCAACAACTTTGAGTTTACTGAGAACAACAGTAATACCACAGACAACTTTCTATCAGAAAACTATGTTCCGGGAGCCATTGCTGGGGCTTTTGCTCCAGCAACAATCCAATCTCCTGACAAGTATGACATATGTTTATCAAAACAGATAAATTGTCTCAGATAAATGTCCAACGGTAAAGTTGTGCATACACACCCATACATAATATAATTTCATAGTTGTATGGCAAAAAGAAGGTTTGTTGAAACAGCTAAGAAAATGGTGATAAATAACTTTGAGAGTTCTTTGAGTAGAAAGCTGTGTGTCTCTTATCAGAGCAACATTCATACCTTTTTCCTCTTTTGCTTTTAACTACAGCTGATTATCCAGTACACAGTGTTTTATTTGTAATATTCGGTAAGATCTTTGATTAAGGTGATAGCCTGCAAATCACTATTCTAAAGAAAAGTGTATATTACAAACTTGTGGCTGTGGAATGCAAGTGGCAATGGAACAGAAAACATGTGAAGCCTTAGTCTTTGCAGTACAAAATATAAATTCACATTAACTGTTAGTTTGCAAATTCAAAATTTAATTAGTGAGTTAACATGCGGACACTACAAGCATTGTGTGAGGAATTAATGCATTGTGGATATTTGACACAAGCCATATTACAACAACAATTGCACTTTATTACATAGCATACAATTATTGTTTTAGATCTTTTGGAAGTAGAAACCGGGATAGGCAATAGTTCTATTAAAGAAATGTTAGTGTTTGATTTTGTTATGTTTTCACGTTTCGCTCATGAAGCCTACCATAGAATACAGCCATTCCCACAATAGGTGAATAATGTGCTTTGGATTTAGCAATGTACATTGTATTATAAACAGGCAGTCCCTGATAACACTGAGTATTCCATGAGTAGAGTCAATGGCCCACTTCACAGTGTAAAATTAACTTTATATGAACATTTGAATGGTGTTGACTTTGACTTCAGCCAAATTTTAAGCTGCATTATTAAACACAAAGTTAAAGATTAACAATGGGTCAAAGTTAACACTCACACACATATTGCATACATCATGCACATCTTGTTATATTATAGAGAATATATCAGTTTTCCACACAACGATACATAATCACAATGTGCTTTATGACTTACACTATCGCCATCCTGTATAACGGTTGATATAATGACAATGATCAAATCAGAGTGAGGCAAAAACAACAAAACAAAAGCATGCTTTCATGCTAACATTTGTATAAGGTATTCACAAAATCACAATGGGCTTCATGCATAAATACATGCAGAGCAATGAAATTTCATTAATACAAATCAAAGAAAAAAATACAACTTTAGACTTTGAAAATACTTGGAAAAAAAAATCTAGTTCAATTATGGGAGGCTTTCAAACACCACACATGTCATATTTGTAAAAATGAACTACATGAAAACATTTCTGCTTGTTTCGTAACCTGTAAGTAACATTTCACATCTCTGTAAACAAATGCATAATCTCATTGAGAAAATGCATGCAGCAACACTTAATTTTTCATGCATGTTTCTAAGCAAAAATCAAAGATTTGTTTTGAGAAACTAGCTTTTTGCAAGCTGAAAGACATATTGGGGCAAGAAGCGGGAGGGGTAACTTGCACATTTCATGCATTTAGAGCAAAATTTGCATGTAGTTTCAAAAGATTCCTTTTTAGTGAAATGGAGCAGCAATGTACAATTCATGATTGCTTTGAAACATTTTGTGATAATTGTAATGAGAATCTAAACTCAAGACTGGTATTCAATATCCTAAAAATAAACTTTACCCTGCATATGAAGCCTACCAAAGTGAATGTATCTGCACCCACAATATCTGAGTACACATCAAAAATATGAGTATACATGTATATGAGAGTAGAATCTGATCTTTTCCTTGATTGTATACGCTGCGAATAATTAAGACAGCTGTCAATATAAGAGTCAGGTCATATGAATGTTTTGTGCTCAGTACCACAATAAATTGCAAGAATGTCGTATCACAACAATTAAGTGCTCTTATGCAACAATATACACTGTAGTGCATGAATAGTGAGACTGTAACCTGCCTTTACTGGTCAAATGTTATTTCTTGTTTCATTGTAATTTTGTGTATTTTTTGGAATGGAGGTAAACAGGGGGCTTGATGGGAACCCTAAAAGCATGTGAGAAAAAGCTGACTTTTCACAGCAGCTGCACACGGAAGGTGGAGTGGGGAGGGGGAGGGGCTTCTGGGGACCATTCACTCACCTCTCTTGGGATGAAAGGGGTAAAGAAACAGTCCAGGAGTCTGAGCAGGCTTAGTGTCAGGTTGCTGTCCATTGAGGCCACAATCTCTTTGCAGTTCTCCCGCACAAACTCGATCGACTCCTGTGAACACAAAGTGCGCAACAATCTCATGAAAAATACCAGTATCTGTTAATTCTTGATCTCCACATACTTTTAACACGAAGGTAATACATGCAGTGATTACCTAACTACTCTTTGTCACGGAATGCTAACCTTTTAAGCAGCATTAACGTATTCAAAGGATTGAAACAGTATTCCTACTTTTCATGCAATAATCATGTGTTGTGACACAATCAAGGCATACAATTCTCCATGAAACTTGCAGTGTTTCTGACAAAGAAACTGTACAAAGTACTACAAAAGCATAACATTTTGCATCTCCCCATTGTGATTGTTAGATATTGTCACTGCTGTACGTATTGAAATTTCTATGGATTGAACTGAAAATTCAAAATTGAAAGTTATCTACGGAGACATCACATAAACATATAAGATAATGAGCAGTAGGAAGGGGGAGGAAAAAAGCTGAAGAACAGATGAAACACAGATAATCACTGGTATACTACAGATTTCAAATTGCATGTTTTCTTGGCCCATATGCCAAGCTTTAAATGACTTTGGCAGGCATGATCAATGTATGCATGTGCAATAAATAAAACCCTTCATGGATTGAGGCATGGCTCACAAACGTTGTGACATGAAATATCATGAAATCATGAATGAAATGAGGCCAGGTGTGAAACATAGGCATACACCCATGATAGCTGAAATCATTAAAGAGAGTACCAAAGTGTGATGTCACAGGTATTCATCGCCATGGAAACTGGTTCTAAATAGCCTTACTTGGCCCAAGTATTTTTGCACACACCTGGTTCCAACCCAAGCAAGAACAAAAGATTGCTGTGACATCATCACTTTGGTTCTTTTAAATCAAACCCTGAACAGCAACAACTACTAACAAACAAAGAGTTATATGCAGCAGCTGAGGACAACCTTACCTCCAGGAAAGCATCAAAGAGTCCCTGCAGCTTCTCTCGGTAAGGGTAGATGGCATCTGGTAGTTTCTTCAGCCAGCATTCCACAAAGGGCGCGAGACCCAGGATACTGGGCTCCAGGTACACCATGCCGCAGCGGCTGACAGTGGCAGGCGAGGCCACAGCCAGGTCGGCCACCTCAAATATCATCCGCTGGAACTATAGACACCAACAGGAAGAAGATGGAAGATAGGTCAGTTTTTTGCATTTACTCTTCAAATTTTTACAGTAAAGCCAGAAATTTTCATGTGCATGATTTTCGAAAAAAAATGCAAGCAAAAAATTTTTTTTTCCCTACACAATGCATAATGCCAGTGGCAATTCGCCAAAGATACATGTTGCGGACAAGGTCATTGGCTCCAAAGTGCAAAAGTTTCATGCCACAAATTTTCAGGTTTTAGAGTACCTTTTCTTTATTCGTACTAGATTATGTTGGATTCCATAGATACTGAATCTAAGTTTTTCTTTATTTTTCTCTTCCTGGCCCAGGAATACACTTGATTTCTGCTTTGAATACTATGTCGAGACTGTGAATAGACCCACAACTAGAACCCTGCTGTGGTATCACAATACTTTGCACAGCACTCCTACTAAACCATTCATAAATATCTGCCACAAGGTTGAGGTGTTTAAGGGCCACAAAAATGAAATGAAACAAGGGCCTCCAAGTGGTGGTAAGTTTTGAAAAAATGAACTCTGCTGCAATGTACATCAAATGCACACTGCTATCACAGAGATGGGATGTTTTCCTTGTAATTAAATCTATTGCACAATCCAACTGAAGAAAGCTCAGACTCTGTATTCGATGAGGTACATGGATGGTGGAGCAAGGCTTCTTACCTCCGTGAGTTTGATGATTTCACCGCTACTTAGACAGAGCTTCTTGTTGTCATCCAGCACAGTGTTCATGTTCTCGATCCAAACAGCATCCACAGGGCCATCAAAGATGTACCAGCGGGAGTCAGAGTCCAGTGACGATGACCCGACACGGATCAAGGAGGACAGGATCCCATCAGTCCTGATTGGCAAAAGATATTTTAATTGTTATTGGGTGGAACAGAATAGAACTGGCTCTAACTGACAGAATTAAACTGACCTGAATGAACTGAAATGAACCTCATGTGAACTGAAGTTAACTGGGCTGAATCAAATTGAGTAGAAATAACTTAAATTGACTTGAACTGTATTTCAGTTGAACATGTCTCGGCCATGTGTGGAAATTTGCTTTTCACTGCTAACAGAGAGGCTAAAAGAGTCCATCAACACTTGTTCCTCCATTGAAGGCTGTCACAACATGCATCAAATTCTCACGCATAATAATTCTCTTATGATAAGAGAGGCATTGCTGTATGTTGGCACTCTGCAGAATAGATTTTCTCCTAAGCTGTGTTCCCTCCTTACCCCTAATGCCTCAAAGCAAGCTGCCACCAACCATGAGAGATTCACCATTTCCTCAACAAGATGCACTTTTTGACAAAAAGCATCAATCATGATGACATTCCCAAAGGGGATGTATTACTCTAACTCTTACCATTCGTGGGTGAGAAGGTCAAACTCTCCATACAGCTGACCCATGGTGATAGACTTGGGGTTGACGATGTAGGTGTGCACCGACTCGTAGGTGCCTCCGCCCACAGCATCCTTCCCACGTAGGGCTGTCAGAGCACGCTTCAGGACCTCGTAACACTGGCGACAGAGAGTGGGTGAATGTAATCGATAATGCAAGTTTACCATCTAACTTTGGTAGATCAATTCAATGAGTACCACTACAAATGAAAGAGGATTGCAAGTTTACCATCTAACTTTGGTCGATCAATTCTTATCCTATTGATGACTATGAGTAACACCACAAATGATACAGCAAAAGGCTGTTACAAGAATCAGTTGTACCATCACACATCATTGAATGTACCAGGTACTAGTTTTGTAACCAGTGATACCCTCATTGATATATCTGATCAATATAACTTAACCTGATACCCTCATTGATATATCTGATCAATATAACTTAACCTCCTAAGGTCAAACGATAACTGCTTCTCAGTGTTTTGCAAAAGATGTTCTCATTTCTAGATGACACAGTGTACATGATCTCAATTATCAGTGACCCTACATTTTACAATTGCAGTCATATAAATAAAACACATCATAATATGAAATTTACAAACAGTAAACCAGATGTATTAATGACTCCCTATCAGTAAGAACGTCAGAGTTGTTTGGCTTGATAAAAATTACACATCTTGATGGTTGTAAACATGCAAGGGAGTAAAAAAAAAAAAAAAAGAGTTGACACTCAGAATTTTGTATCACCATGCAAACTTCAAGTTGTAGACATTTAAGATTCAAAAATTGATTTGAGCCTAAATACTCATTTTTCTATTTGGGGTTTCCATGGTATTTTGAATAGACAGGGGGAAGGTGTTGATGAAAGAGCACCACCTACCATTGTTTTGCCGGAGCCGGCCGGCCCCACTAACATGAGACCGTGGCGCACCACTGTGGTCTCATACAACTGGATGCACTTTACGATGAAGCTGTCGACGTCCTTAAGACTAAGCTTGCCACAGTGTTTGCGGATCGAGGCGTCAAGCTCACCATAGTCTATTGGCTCCTCTCTGGAAGGTTGACACAAAACATGGGGGGCAAATTGTTACCTTCCTTTGATCATCTCTCAGACATATTGCATTGTTACAAACTGTTTTTTTTTTCCCTTACAGTAATTTGTGATTACGCACAATTTATAAAGATATACATAAAATCATAGATTTAAATAGTTTGCATCAAAATAGGCTTCTTTGGAATAGAATTATTCTGGATCAGTTGACAAAAGTCAAAGACATATCAAGACTAATGAATATGATTTTGGGAGATTTCAGATAAATATACCTTTTTTTGTTTCTG
This sequence comes from Diadema setosum, assembly GCA_033980235.1. NCBI lineage: Eukaryota > Metazoa > Echinodermata > Echinoidea > Diadematoida > Diadematidae > Diadema > Diadema setosum. The sequence goes on from CM067064.1 coordinate 19,321,747, forward strand.
TCTGTAACTGTCACATGTGGTTATTGTTTGAATTGCTAGGATATTCACTTTGGAAATTGCCCTTTTATTTTCAAAACCTTATACTGACTATTAATTCAATACCATCCATGTGACTTTAATGTGTCTTCTTGTTCATTGGACAATATGCCCCTTAAAAATCATGAGGCAAACTTTGACTCATTCGCAGAAAAATATCTGTACGACCCTAAATGGAAGAGTGAAACTATTAGCTCCTCAACATACTTGATTTTGGGGAAGAGATCAGACACGATGCCATTGAAGAGCTTGAGGTCATCCTGCAGAAACTTGGGCACGTTCACGTCACGGATAGCTCTCAGCACAATGAGATCCTATGGAGAACAGGTAAGGGGAAGAGATAGCAAGGTGTATTAATTACAACCTGAAACACTAGATTTACAACTGTTTGTTTGCTTTTTTTCCTGATCATACCATTGTCCCTTTTTCTTCCTCCTTCTTCTTTCTCCTACTGAGTAAAGTTAAATTTCATTGTCGCATTCTGTGCAGGCTTATTTCAAACACAGCATGTCAATAACCTTATAGGCGACAATCATTGCATGTGGTGTTCTTCAAAATTCAGAACAAATTTGGTTGACCTACTTGGATAATCCCCAACTGGGATATAAAATCCACACATGATTTTTGTCTGTTCACGCATTTTAATGACACGCATACTTTCAATGCCAATTGCCTCAAAATTATCAGGTCAACTGAATCGATACTGTTAACAGAGCTGTTGCTTCAGGACAGAAACAAAACAAGATGGAAAGATTAGCAGCTGTCTTTGTACAACTAACTGTCTCATCTCTGAGTGTTTTTGAAATGACGACGAAGGTGAAACATGTTGGGGGGAAAAAAAATACATTAAGCCTATTTCCCTCATTTGTCCTACCTTAGACTTTCAACTCTGCATAACATTCATGAATACAAATTAAAGAAGATATATCATTTTGGTAGACCATGCAAATTGTTGATTCTGTTGATGATTGAGCAATTAGCACTACCACTACAATCTGCCACTATCAGCAAATTACTTCACAAGATTCAATGCCCACCTCGTTCATCTCCGGGTGTTCTCTCTTCAAATTTCCTGCAGCAGAGATGACAGTCTTGACAGCACGCATTCCAAAGTCGTAGTGGTCCTTGTATAAGAGACATAAACATGTACAAAGTGATATAGAGTAGAAGCTCATCTGGCAAGGAAAAGACGGGTTATTCTGCTGATGAAGGCTGTAGAGTTGACAGCTGAAAATTCCAGAGGTAAATATCTTTATTGAGATCAAAAAGCTCAACATCAATTTCACATGTACAAAGTAAGTAATGAATGAACATAATTTTAGGCTCCCCCACAGAGCTTTGAATTTTGACAAAGTGATCTTGACAAACTCTACAATAATTTTTTTTTTCACCCCATAAAATTCAATGCTCATACAAAACATCGTGTACATGACCAGAAATAAGAGAATGATTAAAGTATGGACGAGAAAGGAAGATGTGAAAAATGAATTTATCTGCAAAAATAAGCAAGTTTGCTTCATTGAATAAAATGTTTTACATGACATGAGGACAAAAGAAATAGAAAAAATGTAGATCAGGGTATAAAGCAAGAGCAATGGAGGTATAGAATAGAGAAGTATGGAACCAAAATCTAATGCTGACAGCAATGTGTGACTTCTTAACTCTGAAAATGAGTAGAGGTTAGAATATTATCAAATGCAGCCTCATTCAAACTTCCATGATGGTTTGAAAGATGAGATCAGAAACTGTAAGACACAACTACCTGGAGGCAAGGCCAACATTTACCACACCTCCTACATACCTGTGAGCTGAGCTGTTCTGAGGAGAGCTTGAAGGTACTGGTGATCTTCTTGGAGAGAACTTTGGCCTCGTTGAAGCCAAACGAGTAGAGCGAAATCTCAGCAATCATGGCGTAGTCGGGAACCATCATGGCAACGGGGCGGAACAAGGCCTGCAATTGATGTGCGTATACAGTATTATTCATTCAGCACATTCTTAAAGGATTGACAGTAATAGAATATTTTGCAAACGTTCGTAAAGTTATCAAAACCAATAAACAAGATGAGAAAACACTTATGAATCCAATCATACTTATGGAATCATAAGTGAAGCCTTGCTAACAGAAGTAATTTGGGGTCTAGTATTCAGTCTTTTAAAGCCAATCTTTCTCTGTTTCTTATTTCTACCTATGTTATTCTAACTTCTACGAGTCATATTAGTTTACACACTCTTAAACTTTGCTGATGCCTTGTTGAAGCCATAATTGTTGAAGGGCACATGACAAATATTAGAAGTGTTTCTACTCATTTGCACAGTTTTTTGTAGCAACAATAGTACCTACACAGAGAATTTCATGAACCACCATTGTAAATCATGATGGAAGATGCATGATGATACATACCTTGAGGTTGTCTGGCAGCTCTGTTCTCCCAGCGTAGCCAGGATTCATGGTGATGAACACAGCACATGCTGGCTTGAGAGCTATCTCCACCCCTTCAAACATGAAACGGTCAACCTGAGTTTGGGCCAAAGAGTGGACATGGCAATGAACTTGGCATTAAATGGGAAGATATACATCAGTATCAATGCATTAGCTCATACAGACTCATCCACTTCATTCATTTACATGTCTCCAGTTCTCAATACATGTATGATATTAACAGCAGGAAATGGCTTTATCCTCACCCTCTGCTGCTGAGCCTTCTGGATGGTGGTGATCTGCTGGGCGACCACGGACAACACCTCGATGTCGATGCGGTTGAACTCGTCAAAGCAGGCCCAGGCCCCAGAGCTGGCCAGCCCTTTCAGGAACTTGCCCATGGCCATAAAGTCCAGCTGGTCTGAGCAGTTGAAGACCACCGTCTGGATGGCCAGTGCTTTGCCAAGATCCTGGGTGGGTCAAAGGTTGAGGGGAGAGTGGGCGAGGGATTTACAGTTCTGTTCACACACATGCATCTATTAGCATATCTCAGAAATCTATTCAACAGCTCCAACAACATCATCATCATCATCATCATCATCATCACCTTATCCTTGCAAGTTTTACCTTAATCACTATCATCATGATCATCATCACTTTTATCTATGTCACAGTCAACATCAGCACCACCATATTGATCACGATCACTCTGGTCACTATCATTAATCACATAATCAATATCCTCATCATCATCATCACTATTATCAATATTATTGCTTTATTTATGATGCTCTTTTCAGGTTGGGGAAAGGGAGGACAGTAATAGAAGGAAGCTTCAAAGGGAGATAATGTGGGTAATCTTCAGTCCTTGGAGCTCACTAAAGGCCATCGCACACTGTATGACTTCCGGTCGTACTACTGACTGACTTTGGATCTTAAATAAACAAGCATCTTTATTCTGAGGCTATTGTGATTCATTTCGGATCCAAAGTCGGTCAGTCGTGCGACCAAAAGTTATATAGCGTGCAGCGGCCTTAAGTGGTAACCATTTCTTACCTTGGTGGTTTCTGTCTTGCCGGTACCAGCGGGACCAGCAGGTGCACCGCCAAACTTCAGATGGAGGGCACCAGTCAGCGTCAGGTAGCAACGGTCAGTGAGCGGGGTGATGACAAGACGTCCGCTGTTCCCGAGGTACTCATAGCCATACGAGAACTCTGCATTCACTGCACGCACGTAGAGGCCATTGTCCACCCAGTAATACCTGATGGTATTGATCGAATGACAAAGTCTAGAATCAATCCCCTGAACTCATACATCATTTCAAATTTGATGAAGCCACATTTAGGATGATGAATGACTGCAGATTGGGAGAGGATTCACTTGCTTAATTGTTTTTAGACCAACTGAGACATGGTCAAGGGTATCACACATTTGATATAAATCTTGATTTACCTAATACGACCTTGTGAATGAAATATTGATGATGACTCATGTTTCATTGCTTTATTTCTGTGTCTGTTCCAATCTAGGCTCTCAGGGTCACAACTTCTCAGTATACATCATGACAATCTACTCTTTGGTAAAGTAACATGTAACAATTGATAGAAAAACAAGATAGGCACTTAAAAATTTGCACATGAGCTGCTGTGGCTGAGTGGAAAAAAACCACAGAATGTCAATCACAAGGTCCCTGGTTCAAGTCCCCCAGCTGCAGCAGTTGTGCCCCTAAGTTAGGCACTTTATTCTCATTGCCCAACCCCCCTGTAGGGACTTAAAGCTTTACACCCCATGGTTTTTGCTTGTAAGCATTCATAACATCTTTAGCAGTTACGTCAATCTAATCAATTCAATTCCAATCCAATATCGAATCAAATCAACTTTGCTCATCATGCGTGGGGCAAGTTAGTGATATATGTCAGATCAGCAATTAACTGACCTGAGCTGGCTGATCCATTCAAAGTCGTTGCTGTTCTGCACGTTCTCCTCGCACATCTTGGCAACCACGTCCCTGGCGTGGACCTCGATGACGATGAGGGCCGAGAGAACGGCCCGCTGGATCTTGGCGAGACGACCTCGGACCAGCGCCACCAAGTCCGCGATCTGTGCGAGTGAGAGAGAGATAGTGAATAGTGATTAACAATGAGGTCACGTCACTTGGATGCAGCAACACTCAGATTCATTGATCCTCACACATACTATCAGTTGGGACATTCTACATGGAAATTTGAGTATTTACTTTGTTGTTGTTGATACACATGTCTACAGAAACAACAACAGCAACGCTGAAGACTGCAATAACTAAAACATGGCCATGAGTGATGTAAAAGTCAAACATACACAAACACAGACACACAGACAGGCAAGAACTGAGACTATTTTAATGCTTTGGTGTACACAACATTGCAACTGAAATCACAGTTAGTAAACATTATGTGCGTTGTACGCAAGTTTCTGATTTGATATTCTCAGTGGCTGTGAGCCACGCCATATTCTAATCTAAAGTTCACCATTCAACAAGCCACCTTCAGACTTTATATGCCACAAGCCCCAATCAGTGAGTAGCTAACCACTCACTCCTTATATCCCTACCCCCAGAATTCAGACATTCGTTCCAAGCGTATGGCACAATGTGCCTCATTGACATCGTTTACTGAATTAAGTCACCTGGGATGAACCAGGAGGGGTCGGCATCTTTCCCCCATTTTCTTGTGTAGGTGGGTAGTTAGGTGGATTACTTAACCGGGTTAGCACCCTGCTCTTTGCAATGAATGAATGAAGCAGATCTTTCACGTGCATGTGTTGAGATTCCCTCACACACAGGACCTTCACTCAATATCCTATCCGACGGACAGAGTGTGTGGCCTCTCACTAGGTGAGGACCGTACAATTACACAGAGTACTGCTAGGGTAGGACTCAGAAATCGAACCCAGGCTGTGGGATTGGAAGGTAGATGTGCTTCTGACTGAGCAGAGCCGCATCACTGCTGTACCCCCCAGAGTGAAAGCATTCATGGCTTACCTGCTGCTTGAGTGTCTCCGAGAGATCTGGCAGTGACTTGTTGGCAAGGGCCTCCTCCACCATGGTCGTCCAGAATGTCTGGCAGCCGGCGATGACCACCTGACCGGGCCAGTTCAGCACCCACTCCGTTCGCTTGGTCTGTTTAATGATCACGTGACCACATTTTCAAGGGTAACATTAGAACTTACAAGCGGGTCTATTTTTTTACACAAATATTAATCATAATGACAAATTACATTCATATATTGCCTAATATACAAGTTTTTAAGTGCTTTATTAAAGAATAAAGGTGAGCAGGCGAGTCATTGAATCAAATCCTCATAGTCGGTCGATTCAAAGCAGCCATGCACCTGTGGGGGCTGCACCCATCAGCAGTCTGCCAGTGTGGTGCACCAGAACAGACTGCTCAACACATCTTGAGTGAGTGCCCTGATCTCCAACCACCTGACAACATGGACCTCACACACCCTACCCCTGAAAATGTAACTTGGCTAGAACATCTGAGAGACATTACTTAGCTGCTGCTGCCTCAAACACAAGATGAATAAGAAGACCTTACCTTGGGGTAATCAATCAAGGAGTCACCCAGGATCTTGCGTAGACTCTCCCTCATCACCCTCTCCACCTCTAGGAGCCAGTCCTCCACGTTACCCTTGGGGTAGAGGGTCTGGGCGAAGGGTACCATCTCACCGTCGCTGGAGAACATCTGGGTGATCTCCAGGTCATCCTCAAATTTGAGCTGCAATGATTGAGATGATTTGACTTAATTCAGATCTTTTGGTTTCTGTACAATTATTATCAAAATGTGTATATGAATCATAATACAAATTGATATGTGATTGCGGGTAATACAACTCACTTGTGTACAACACGCAGGTGAGAAAAGCTGAGGTTACACAGATATATAAGAAAACAGAAGGGCAACAATACAGAACAGTTTCTCTGTTGACAGAAATTTGTGAGAAATGTGAAAGGCTTGGCTCAAAAAAGTACACAGGAGTGGATGAAAGCTTGCCCAAAATTGTGAAAGGTTGATTGTCAGAAGGGCTACAGCTTCAGTCAAGACTCGATATCCAAAGGGCCTTTAAAAAACGGCCACAAGAGTGAAATCTCTCCCAAAACTCTCACAGCAGAATGCAGTGTACAGCTGCCTCGAGCCACTAGGTTGCCTTCACTGATTTTGTTTTATCTTCTTCCTACGGTATTGGTCAAGTTGTCACAATTGTACTTGTTATCTCCCTAAGATGTGAACATGTTGCTTTTGGGCTACAATTTGCTGAAAATCACTCATGTTTCTCTATGATGGGGTGTTGATCAAACAAATTAAAAGGGAAATAGTAAGAGAAACAGATGAGATTCCTGTTGAAAATTTGCTGAGAAATGGGGTAGAGGGGATCCAACAGGGTAATCTGTGAGTTTTCTGTGAAACTTCTCATCGCCTCATTTCCAAAGACCTACACAAACATGCTAACTCTGCAAACACATAAACAAAGATGGCTCCTGCCATAATGAAGACACTGACTGAACATTGACTCCTTCATGGAGCTCAGCTCTGAGCCATACAGGAGTTCGACCGTCAGAGTGCGGATGCTACTTACCCTAGCGATGTTCTCGAAACACTTTCTCAGATGCGGCTGCACCGCTGTCGGGTCCTTGGTCTGTGACAGGATCTCGAGAAGCTCGTCGTCGGACAGGAAGTAGAACCTCGGGAAGGAGGCCCGCTTGGTCTCCAGGTACTCACTGAGACCCTTCTGGACCTGGTCCAGGAGCTTGTTGCACTCCTTGAGGTTGTCCAGGAGACGGGCGTCAGGGCACAGCGAGATCACCTGGTATCATTCAAAATCATTCATCCATTATCTACATATTTCACTATGCATACCTATGTCTAATCAGTAATTCTTATTCAATTCATACACTAGTTGTCTTTTACTTATCTAACCATCCAGTGTACCACTAGATACTCTTACTAATTTGGTTCCTGCTTGCACCTCTACTGCATTTTGGACAAATCACATTCAGCTGAAAGAGAAAAGTCACTATTCTGTATCGTTGTACACATGTGACATCACAACCTGTTTGTACAGTAATAGTCTTCTTATCCAGCAGTGAATGAGCAGAAAATTCAAAAATTCAAAACTTTTGAACAGACTGTCCGATTTTCCTCAAACTTTTACTGATGTGTTCTACTAATATTGCTGCATTAGTTCAATCAACATGTCTATGAAGGTGAACTTGTCCTTTAACACTCCTACATATGTCATAAGTAATCACGACATAAAAGAACTCTGAAATACATGACAGGCAACTCAGAAATCATAGTCCAATTATAGCAGCACAAACTGAAAATGGCGAACTCTTGTTTGTTTTTGTTTTGTTTTTTATTTCTGCAAAGTCCAAAGAGATAGACATACGATGTAATTTTGCAATCACAAATCTGTCCTTTTATGCACTATTACAGTGGAAGAAAATGCCTTCTAGAATGGGTCTGCAAGAGCTCAGAAAACACTCACCTGTGGGTTGTCCTTGGCATTCTTCATGATGCGGCGCCACATGCGGTCCATGGTCTGGTAGCGCTTGCCCTCCACGGGAAGCTGCCGGTTGATGTCATCAGAGCTGAAGATGGGCTCGAGGTAGAGCCAGGACCTCTGGCAGACCAGCCATTCATCCAACACGTCCTGCAGGGGGACACAGCAATGGTATTAATCATACCTCGTGCATTAATATGAGGCAGTTTTCACAAAGTACGCCCCATGAGCGTGTGCTGACCTGTACTATTGCAACTACCACTTCAAAAAATAAAAGAAGCTATAATCACAATAAGAAATGTACAATAAAACTCAGAATGTAATCTGGAAAATAGTACAAAGAAATAAGATTGTTACTACAAGTGTACTCCTTCTACCTCAACTACCACTAACAATGCTACGACTTCTACTACTTCTATTGCTGTGACCACTCGAGTGTATACTAAGATTGAGCTTAACTTTCTCCCAGTTCAACTTTAGCCATTTTCACCTGTAATATATGATCTAGGTTGTGCATGCAGATCTAAGCAACATCACACATCGATTGAACATCAGGAGGACAAACAGAGAATTATAAAGAAAAATTTATAACATCTCCTATATCTCATTATCATTTCCACATATCTCATTTCCAATGAAGGAGCCGCGTCACAAGAGTTGACGAGTAAACCTCACCTGGGTCATGCGGAGTTTGCCCTCCCATGTGCTGATGCGCTCCTCGAACGGCTTCTTGAACGGCGAGAAGGACATGCTCTGCGTCATGACGATGTGGTCGTCCAGGAGCTGGGTGCACTCGTCGGATCCCTTCATGATGTAGGTGCCTGTCTCCTTGTAGGGCATGATGTCAAAGACTACCGGTTTCCATTCACTCTCCATCTTATCCAGGGCCTGGGGCGTGGCAGTAGATGGGTTAAGAAATGTCATTGGTGATGTGCCGAACAAGTTTATAATCAAATCAATGTCTGTATTAGTTTACTTCAATACCCTACTGGCATATAACAGCAATTATTACAAATATTCTCTCATCAAAATTTGGTTCGGAGAACACACTTACGCATGGATGATCGAAAGAAATTATCTTCAAGAATTTTTTGATATGGTTAAGTTCACTGTTTCAGTTGAAATTCAAGTGACATTCCAGCAAAATCTACTGGTATGTTTGCAAAACATTCTGATTACATACACTTCGACAGTTTTCCTGTCTTAGCAGCTCAACGTCCCAGAGACATTAATGACTGATTGTCGTTTGATTCATTGGTGTTAAGTTTGTCGGATTTGTCTTTTCTTGACTAGAATGATTACCTGTATGTGTACACCATCCTCATAATTCACTTATTGGGAATTAGTCATTTGTTTTACTACTTTTATTCTATTTTTTGTAAAGAAAGCATTGATTGAAGTCATATGCAAAGTTAGTAGCCATAAAGGAAGCGATGTGTTATACTCATTAGCTCTCATATCAGCAAGTACGAAGCTGGGAATAAATGATTTCAATACTACATCTCACAGACTTCTCACCTGTTCAATGGAGTACTCTTTGCCCGCGATCTCAGCCACCTTGGCGATCTTCTCAATGTGCTGCTGCAGGTTCATCTCCAGACACTTGCTGAAGGTGAGGGAGGCCTTGGGCACAATGGTGAAACCCAGCTCCTTGGACAGGATGTCCCAGTGGCGGCTGCGCATGCCAGGGTTTCTCAGACCCTGGATGAGGGGGATGTACGGCTTGAAGTCCTCCACCCAACCCTTTATCTTCTGGGCCACCAGTTGCACACCTGTAGTGTGAGCGTGTGTGTGTTGGGGGGGGGGGGTATATTTGTTTGTTTGTTTGTAAGTATGAGCACATTATGCGTGCATATGTGCAAGTGTGTGTGTCAGACAGATAAGAACATTGGAAGAGATAGACGGAAAAAAAAACACATGGATATAAATTTGAATGAAAAAGAACAGTATTGATATGGAGGGAGAATCAAATCTAGAGGTTTAAGATAGAAATGAAGAATTTAAGGTACAGTGTAAAACCATTAAAAAAGAAAGAGCACAAGAAAAAAAATGAAACTGAGACATGAAGTCAAGCAAATGTATCAAAGCAGTATCTTTTTTTTAAACTCAGCAGATGAAAGTCATTATCAGTATGCTTATGTTTGTTGAAATTGAAGTATGATTCTTGACACTCTTCTACTGAAACAGACATTTTCGTTGCTTTAAGTGGAAGATGTGTTCTAATACTGGAACACAGTCTATCTAATATTTCTTCTTCTAACCAGGGAATTTTGCATTACCAAGACATTGAATGGAACAAGCTCTGCAGAGCAATGTTAATATAACTAAACACTCCTCTCAAGCTACTGCTTTTTAGGTTCTCAGCTAAGGCCAGGTAAATCTAAAGCTGTCTCAACTGTTCTCCACATGCACTTGTTGTTCCTCTCTTTCTTTCTTTTTGTTCATCCAGGCATGCAGCCTTTACCTGGGATGTCCTTGAAAGTCTTGACACATTTGTGGATGATCTTGTAGGAGTCGTTGACCTGCTTGTCGCACTGCTCTGAGTCGATGGCAGTGAGGGGGTCGTTCATCCAGCTCTCATGCCACTTTATCCAATCAGAGCAAGTTATCCACAGGTTCTTGAATGGCTCAAAGTCACGGACCAGTTTGCTCAGCTTATCATACTGGGAGGTGCAGATGGGTAGAAGAGAAAAAAAAAATGGAAGGGAAACATTGCAGGCACTGTGCTAGAAATCTGCACTTTCCAGCTTGTGTTCTTGTAAAGAACATTATTCTGTAAATTTGCTGTACTTTTGATATTTACTCACAAATGAACATTGATATCATTTTGTGAAAACTAAATGACACAGAAGAAAATGTAAATAAAGACATTATAATGTTCAAATTCCTCATCCCTATTTGCAAGGACTTTCTTGGAAATATATATTCTATGCTTCAAAAACAGAAATTACTAAGTTACAATGAAACCTGTTTACACAATGCTTAGGCCTTAGACTCTACACCACAATATGCATTACTCTTGTATTTAGATACAACATTCATCTAATTTCAAAGCTTTGCTGCCACAGACATGAAGAAAATGCTACAAGATCATGTGTATAGAGAAAACTCACATTGGTGACTTGCATCTCAAACAGACGCTCCCTGTTGTTGTACATGGCAGCCAGTTGCTGACATTCCTTCAGCTGTTTGTTGACACGACGTACCTCATTGGCCACCTCGTGGGCCTTGCCGATGTCGGTGTGGGCAGCAAAACCAGCCACCACCATCTTTGAATTTCAACAGGACGGGGAAAAAGTTAGACTTGACCTTTGAAGAACATATGGCTTCATACCTGGAATACAAATCCTCATATTTCTTGGGTCACAAGATATCATTTGGAATCTTCTTAGTCAATGGCACAACTCCCTCTGCATCTTAACTTTACTTCTAGTGAAGATTTAGTATAAAATAAAAGACACTTTCACCAAATAAATAACACGAATCAAAAACTTCATACAATATAATGTAATATAATTGGTCATAACACATACATGACATTGATCTAAACATAACAAGATCTTACTGCATAAGGAACAAAAAAAAATATGCTAATATATCAGGATTTACAAAGTCACAGCAAATTTGTGGTCAATGCCTGTCTGACTGCAGTTTTTTATAAAATGTCTAAATACAACTCACTCAATACTTGAATTAAATCTCACCTGTAGCGAATCGAGCCTGTCCTGGAAGGAGTTCTGGTCCGCAACCTGGATCTTCTGGAACCGTTCCTGATCCTCATCCAGCTGTTCGTATGTGGCATTCATCTGGGCCTCGATCTTGTGGGGCCAGCCTATGGCGCTCCATCTGGCAGGTACAGATATGAGTGGAAGTTTCAGATGAATCAATTCTTAGAGAATAATCACAGAAGTCACTGGTACAGCACCAATTTGTCCTAAAACAAAAATTTTCACTAATGAGCACCAAGCGTGAATATGAACCCCAAAGTGAGGGGAAGATGCTAACACTGTGCTTTACTTTGATCAAAGCAATTTAGAATTGTTATTGTAATGCAACCACAACAGCTAGAAAACAACAACAACCAAACAAAAACAAAGATGATGTTGAAAAGGAGAATGTAATTAAATGCAAATTTGTTTTTTTAACATTTTTATATGAATTCATACCAAGCAAACTGAAGATCTATGGATTGTAGATTGATGCTAAGTGAAAATGTTGAGGAGACACATTTCTCCTTTTATTTTTTTTTTTGCCTAGTTATGTAAATTCTAGATTCAAGTCCTTAGCAGAGAAGAGAAAGAGCATGATCCCATTTCACAAAAAGTTGATATGATGGCAACCCTTGCTGGAACAGCAGTTGTCATGGTAATGACAAGAATCCAGCTTCCTGATTGGCTGTTGCTATGGGAAGTTGCCATTCCAGCAAGAGTTGCTATCCTAACATCTTTTATGAAATACGGCCCAGATGAGACCAGTATAGATACACTGAAAGATAGCTCATGATTGTCTGATGCAAATCACAACATAATAGTTCTATACACATAAAAGACGTCAAAGGATGTAGGTAAAGAGGGCACTGCTGATGTCTGCTTACTTGAGGTTGAAGTCGTCTGTGGAGAGACTGTAGTAGAACTCTTCGATGAGCTCGTAGTCTGTCATGGCCTTGTCGATGAGCTCCTGGTGCTCTTTGAGCTTCTCCGGGATGGACTTCATCCATTCCTTCTGCTCAGACAGGTCCTCGATGCAGTTTGGCTTCTCGTACAGCTTGCGTGAGATGTACTTGAATTCCTCACATGCCTATCACCAAAAAGATATGAGATGTACATGTACATGAGAACTCCGTTGAAGTCAGACTCCAGCATAATGAGTGCATTTTCATCACAAATAATAGCTGTATTGCTATAACTTTTTTTTGTTATATTGCAAGCAAATTCTGCCTTCTATGGACAACATATCGGCAGCTTCTTAAATTCTTACAGAGCATTATTTTTTTCTCACCATGAAAACCTACTTACACCTACAGTATGTAACCTGGAGCATGGGACTGAGTTTTTGTAATAGATCGCAGCACTGTGGGGAAAAACTTTGAGCGCAAATCCATTACGACAAAAATGGGATCGATCTCCATCTATGCATACAATTGGACAGAACAACCAATATCATATGCCCAGTATCACATATCTCTGTGTGTCTGCAAAGTGTGATACATATCTGTGATGGTAAATCATTTGACACTTTGTTGTTGGAATATGGCAAAAGCCATTTTATCATATTTCTCCTGCAACACTATACACTATGAGTGAGACTCAGTGATATAGATTGCTCACCCCCCCCCCACCCCCCCCCCCCACCCCCCGGACAATTATCCCCCAGTTAAATACTGGTCAGTGACAGTTAAATACTGGTCAGTGATAAGATCAGAGTAAAGATTAGGGTTAGGCTTAGGCTCTTAGGTTTAGGGCTAGAGTTTTTGGTTAGGATTCTTTCATTAGGTTCAGGATTAAGATTAGGGTTAGGGTCAGAGGAAGGGTCTGGGGTAATTGTCCAGCAAACTGCCCTAGAACCCAAAGGATGCATCCTTCAATTACTACCTTATGAAGCAGGTAGTACAGGTGGATAACAATTTCAAGAACATGGCTCTTGGAAACTCACGTCCTCGGCCTGCTTGCGAAGTTTCTTGGCCAGCAGCTCCAAGAGGGCGTTGGCCATGGCCTTGCGTTTCTTGGACAGACCCTGCCGCACGTTCTCCGTGCTGATAAAGAAAGGCCCGATCATGATGTTGGATGGGATGGTGTTCTCCAGGAACTCCTTGCGCTCTAGGTGCATCTCGATCTCCTTCTTGACCTCTGCTGCTGTGTGCTCCGTGGCATCATACTCCCTGCATGGGGGAGAGAGAGGGAGAGCCAGTCAGACATTGGTGAGGAAGGAAGAGGTAAGCCTCTCACAATGCAAGAAATTTTCTCCACACACAGAAGAGTTTGTGGTCTTTGGAAAAAATTCAGAACTTGCCTTCAACTGCAAACCATTTAAACTTCATTAAAGAGGACATGTGAAAAATCCATAATGTATGTGACAAATCTTTTAAATGTTGCACACAGACGGATCAGACAGAATACTGGAAGAAGATTCTACAATTCATATACTCGGGGACATGTGAACATTACTTTTTAGAAATTGAGCATTTCACACATAAGTAGAAGGAGGTGCTTTCAGAGAAACGGGTATAACTTCTCTGGATATGTTATAAACATTCTCTCTCCTTTAACGATGGAATTCTGTAATTGCATGGCTCATTCCAAATACTGCCAGCACTGCTGTCGTGGTGAGAATGACAAAACTGAAATACATGCCTGTCCCCTTCCCTCCAGCATGCTTAAAACAACAGGTCAGGAATGATGAAGGAATGTCACTACACAACTATCACTCACTTCATGTAGTCATTGAGCTCAAGGTTGTTGACCTCCAGGAACTGTTCGTAGGCCCTGGCGTAGGCCCGCAATGGGATGAGGGACTTGCGGATGGCAGTCTGGATGGTTTCCCGTAGCTCTTCCACGCGGGGCTCGTGCTCCCCGACTGACTCCAGCAGAGGTGTATCGGCCCAGGAGATGTCCTCAAGGACATACTGCATGAAATGATATATCGTAGGGATCATAGGTCAGAGGTCATGCCATTGTGAAAACGTATTGTGCAATCACCACCGCCCAGAGAGGCTGATGTACAAGTGCAGTAAAGGTCAACAGAGATAAGCAGAGCTCATGGTGTGCGTGGCCATGAAAATCACCATGAAAGTCATCATAAACTTTCACATGACTGGGGTTACATATGGCCAGTGAGCTAGTTTTTGGTTGAATCCTTTTTAGATTGATTTGATCTGATTAATCTCATTCCTTCATCAAACTTTTCAGAACAAAAAATGAAGGCATTTAAAAGTATGCAGAGCTAAATGCATTATGGGACATCCTGTTCCATTACATCACACTGCATTACATGACTGATATATGATTAGTTGTTGTTACAGACAACTTCTCACCTTGTGCTTCTTTTGTTGACTCTTTTGACAGTTTAAATTTTTACTTGCATAATTTCTCCATAGCAGCAAGAATACTGTATACGCTATATATTTCGCGTGGGTTTTATTTTCGCGAATTTCGCGAGTCGGGAGCTATTCGCGAAATTAACAACACGCGAAAATATTACCTTCCAAAATGAATCCCTTGCCTTGACGATACCAACATTTTACGGCTTACCGAACAGACCATACTGGCTAAGCTTGTTTACGTACATATAGCATGTCCACGTCTAACTAACGGTTACTACATTAGTATACACAGCCCAGTTGCTGTGGTAGCATTCGTTGCTAGTAAGTTGAAAATTCACACTTTCTTTGCCACTTCATATTTTCTCTGGTCCCCCATTCGCGAATTTAACCACTCGCGAAAATGTGTGACATCGGCAATTCGCGAAAATTTATGTACGCGAAAATTATAGCGTATACAGTAGTCCTGATGGATTTTTTTTTCCCATGCTCTTTTTTAGTGCACAGTTGGTATTCAGTTTTTCATTGTCCTGCCATCAAGAGTGTCTACTGTGTCTTATAATCCCATCAGGCACTACAAGAATGCAATGTATCATTATTATCATCATTATATTAGACCTATCATAATGTCAACTGTCTTGATGCATTCGAGTAGCATTATGTTTTATTTGCCAAGCTGACTGTGTTACAGTTTTTTTTTTTTCCATGAAGCCTCTGTTTGAAAGGGGCATACACACATCTTAGACACACACCTTCTCAAGCTGAGGTACGTTCTGGGTCGAGCTGATGCCCTTGTCGAAGAGACCGATGAGTGCGGGCTCAAAGTTGGTCAGGTTGGTGCTGAAGTGGCTGCCCTCTTTGTCCAAGATCAGGTCAACTAGAAAGAGGCTGTTCCTCTTGGGCCTAAATCACAGAAAAGTCATGAGAATGTCAACATTTTTGCCATTTACAATCCACCAAGTCCCAGAAGCAAAATTTCTATGGTTGATGTCTATTTTCTTATTTTGATTTTGACTAAAATGCAACGTTAGTGATTCATATGGTAGAATGAGAACTTTTTATAAAATTCATTTGAGCTCTATAGTTTGGTCACAGTAACAATGTTCATTTCCATTGCAGAACTATCACAACCCCTTATTGTTAAATTAATACAAATGTAAAATGAGCAAAGAAAATGGGATTCCAGTGGGGATGCAGAAATAAAGAAGAATACAAACACAGAATAAGACATTAAAAACTCTGAAGAGTTTTATATTACCACAGTAAAGTGACAACTCTCAGATAGAGCTTTCATAGGCATAGGCAAAACATTTTCAGGCATTTTCCTTTCTCTTCACACAGCAGATTCACTCACTTGAACTTGCTGTTGATGAGATCCTCGCCCCATGTCATCTCCTCATCAGGCAGCTCCATGACGGAGAATGAAGCGTCGATGATCATCTGAGTGAAGTTGACTAGTGAGTCCTGGACTAGGTACCTCAGAGAGTCCTGTCACAGACAAAGAAAAAGATATGAACATTTGGTCTTACCTTCCATCATTATTTTGGGGAAAAGAAAATATAGTAAAAAGTGATCAGGGAACAAATCAAGAACAGGCTACAATATCATGGCATTGTAAAGCTGGATTGCCAAAATGTGAAATCTTTCATGGTGAGGAAATAATGTTCCCTGAAGTCCTTCAACATTACCTATTAATTTTTGTTTCTTAATGTCATAAATTCATCTACTACATTCTGTCAAAGTACTGAACCTTCTCTGGCACAAAGAAGGAAGGACCCTTTGTTGCATGTGTATGACGAGGGTGATACACACATCTAATATAAAACGACAGGGAAGATCACTCACCTGCATACAGAATTTGACCATTTCCATGAACTTCTTGAGCTTGGACCTCTGGTAGACTTCCCAGTTGGACTCATGGAGGTTGAACCAGCCCTTGCCGACGTCGCGGAGACTGGTCCTGATGGCCGCGCGCAGCGTCGTAATCCAAGTGTCCTTCAGGAACAATTGAACCTACAGGGAGGGGGTCGAAAAGTCCACAAGGATGGGGCTGGATAATTCCTTCGCAGTGGATTTGAAATGTCTGTTACATACTCACATAGTGGACTCAACTTCAGAAACTCTTTTGCATGAATGCTACAAGTATTTCCTGTAAAACCCTCAGCAGACTGGCATACAAATCTATGTAGCCTACATGAAGGTTGAAATCAATGTCCAGCAATAGAACCCAGGTTAGCTCAGTTTTATTCCTGCATCCCATTTTCAATCCAGTGTAACAAAATTTAAGCAAGTGTCTACATGAGTATACATAAATGACATGTAGTGCAATCACAGGGGGAAAAAATATATAAAGTAAAGACATAATACAATGTCAGAGGAAGCACTTTGAATAAAGTCTTTTAAAAATGGAATGACCATCTTCACATGCAGAGCTTGACAAGAAAGATGGCCCCGGGAGTGTAAAAGGTGTGTGCACTCCTCTTTCTATGGTTTGCATGTCACACTAGTCAAACTTTAGGAAAATGTCAATATACAACTAAACGAAATGCCATAAGAATTTAAAAGAAAAATAACAGGAACCAATGTAAATACCAGATCATCGTTATCGAACTGACCTGGGAGCTCGCTTGACTCTGGGTCTGTTCAAATTCCTCCAGCCTCATGTACTTGGTCATCGGGACGTGGAAGAGGGACATGGCTGACACCTTGTTGCACTCGGCTCGCACTTTGTTGATGGCAAAAATGGCCTCCTCTCGCGTCAGCAGGGAGTTGAAGGCAAAGTTGTCATACTGCTCATCAAACGGGTATTCTGGGACATCTGGGCACATCCCTGGAAGACACAATTGTTGAAATATTCTTGAATGATGTAGTTATAAACTGCATGCTTACCATACACTGTATCTTAAAAGAAAATAAAAATGCTCAGGTTATATTTATGCACGTAGCAAATGCAAATTAGTGTTTTCTTCTTCTTTTTTCAAACGGGACAATGGTGTGCCAGATTTACAACTTCTGTATACCTTATGCTGATAATAGCTAGTCACCTAGGGAAAACAAGGGAGCAGGATCAGCATCACTTAGTCATTTTTTTGTGTAGGTATGTGGGGCAAATTAATCCATCAGGTTTGCTCCTTGCTCCTTGCTCCTTGCGAGGGAGTAAAATGTGAGATCTTTTACATGTTTGAGTCATATACATCTCACACACTGGACCTCTGGTGTATATCCCATCTGAGGGACACAGTGTTTTGCCTCCTACTAGTGGGGATGGTATGTACTCACAAAACACTGCCCAAGAAAACTCACTAGAACTTAAACCAGAGCCATTGGATCGCAAGGCAGAAACACTACTAACTGAGCCATCCCACCATCACTGCCCTCTGTAACTCACATGATGCACTGCTTTTGCCCATGAATGGAACAGAATAATTCTTACCTGTGTCAGGTACGCGCTCCGCCTTGATTTCTGGCAGGGTGACAAAGGCATACGTGTCGGGGTCGTTGGACACAATCCGATCAAAGGTTATGCGGTTCATGGTTCTGCAGAACTCTATGTTAATCTCCTTCTCCAGGGTGTGTATGTAGTCATCAAGGCTGTGTCAATGAAGAAATAAATACTATTCATCAGCACTTTGCTTTCATAGCAGACTTGAGTTCAGAGAGCATGGCAGTAATATTTGCCAGCTATATGCACAGAATCTCTGAGCCCAATACATATTAAAGTCAACTTCTGCAGCATCTGTTCCTGTATCAGAGATTCTAACTTGAAACAGTGGCAATGGAAATGATCAGATATTTCCAGCGGTCAATATGCTATATTCAGATTTCTCACCCGTAAAATATGTAGAATAAAGTTATCAGAATTGCTTTTTGAAGTACTGAATCCCAATGAGAAAAAAAAAAAATACACACAAATTTCATTTCAATGATGTCAACAATTGTATTCCATCTAGATTCATCACAAGCCCAGGCACATGTCCTGTTTTCCATGTTATCCGTTGTACCCTTTCTCTTCAGCAGCCAGTGATGAAACACTCACTTTCTATCCTTGGCCAGTGAGGGCGCCCCCTTGGCCCACTCTATCATCCTCTTCAGGCTCTCCGGGTCTAGTTCTCCGACTCCCTCCATGGGCATGAAGTCTATGTACAGATTGTACCTGAGTGACAGATAACAGCAACAAATAATGAAGGATGAGTCATATGACATATAAGTCATGTTGGGGTACTATGAGTTGCCCCACAGGCCACTTCTGTATGCAAAATACACACACACACACTCACACACACACACACACACAAATGCTAATCTCATTATTACTTCAAACATAACATTCTTTGGAAATTTTACTTAAATTCAGGTTTGACTAGATACATACATGTATCTATGACAAAAAGCGTCAACAGATTCTAATAACACAGATACAAATGCAACTAAATTTTTAACCGTCAGGGATGTGCAGATGTTACTTGTGCAGCACAATCTAAAAGTTTGGGAGTTTTTCTAGATGTACGTTCAACAACTTGCAATGAATACTACAAGGGTTTTGCCTTTAAAAAGGTTGACAAGGAATAATAACTATTCAGGAGCTGAGGGGTTAGAGAGATTCTACCAAAAAGTACCTGAGGAGAGCTTCTGTGTGCTGCCGAAGATGAAATGCCTTGCCCACAGCCATGGCAAAGTTTGTGGGGTCCTCAGCGGCAAACATGAGCCTAATGCGGGGCACCCAGTACTGGCCTGCACGGAGAACTGAACGAGTAGACACAAGAAGTTGTCAGGATAACTGACCTCTCACAATGTTCAAAGACCAAAGCGATTGTCGTAAGTGCCATATGTGCATATGATTTAACATGAATATACACCTATTGTGTGTATACATGTAGCTTCAAAAGACAGATATATCAAAATACAATGTAAGTTGATGACTGTACGAAAGTGTGTGGCGATTTCTTTAAATGGGAATATTGAAACACTGATGATGACATAAAGACAGATAAGAAGAACATAGAATTTCAGTTATTTGTGTTGTTGCTTTAAAACTGAAAATCCACAGGTCCTAGCACTGAAAAGATATTACCTCTGTCATTGCCCTTAGTGTGATGCCTCTAAATGTATATACTTCTTTATAACAATGACAGTTACAGAATTATAGCATTACATTTCAAATACAGTATACAGGCAATTCCCATTATAACGCAGCCCTTGAGACAGCAGTTTTCCTTTATCATATTAAAATTTTGTTACAGTCAAACAGTAAAAAAAAAACATTAAGACATACCGATTATAATTGAGGGGCCTGATTTTTAAATTCATCATAATGAGAATTTCGTAAAAACTGTTTGCTAGAACAAGGGTGAGCTGTATTTCCTTCACAAATTGGATGAAATTAAATATTTGAAGCCTACCTTCACCGTTGTTGCCGCCATTGATGACGACATTTCCCTGCTCATCCAGAATCCTGCCATTGAGGTCTGTCTTCTGTACCAGAAAGTGCTCAGTTTTGGGGTCATAGGCCAGCATACCGACATCAAACCATTCATACTCTATGCTTGGGTCCTTGGGATCCACTGCAAAAAATGGGATGTATGACATGAAAATAAATATAAAATTTGTTTGCCATGCATCTAGATCTAAAGGTAATACATAATGATTCTTATAATAACTATTCTTATCATGAAGGTGCTTGGGTAAATACAAATTAATGTATATATACGTTTTCTCCTCATATGAAAACTCTATCCCGCCTCTTAAAACAGTCTTGAGATGATAATCTCTTTTATATGCAGATAAGATTATTTTTTGTGTGTAATTTAAAGAATTCACTCATTGCAAGATTTGCACAAAAAACAAAACAAACAAACAAACACCACCAAAACATGTACACAGAATTTACTAATTGCAAGGTTTTCAGCTCGCCTTCATTATTCTGACAGCACAATCTGATACGGATCAAGAAAGGATTGCTCAACTCACATTCCTCAGGGGAGTCCCATGCTGGCAGCAGTGCTCTGCCAGGTATGGGGTTTCTGCAGCCGTTATCAACCCCAAGCTGTAGCCACTCCTCTGGGGTGCGGCAGTCAAACTCCATGTCAGTGAAGACATCCAGGGGCAGGAAAGGGGGAAAGGGGGCGGGGTCGGAGCCTCCTGCCCCGTTCAGCCTGACCGCCAGGTTGCCCTGGATCTGCCTGGGCATGAGGTTGCTGGTCTCCGCCCCAACCTGCTCCAGAAGCTGCTCAAGGTCCTGACTTTGGTAGTCTCGCTTGCGCCTCTCGATCTCGATCTTGCGCGGGCATCTCCCTGGTGGCACGAAGTACGGTAGCTGGACTTTGGGTTTGAAGGACTTCTCTGGAAAGTCCTGAAAAGCAAAGATACAAAAGAGAAATTAAAGAAATTTGAACGAATGGTTTAGACAAAGATAGAGAAACACAGGGAGGAGGGAGAGCACATGCACATTAATATGATGAGTTTAGCAGTGCAGAAAACTTCACAAATTATATTTAAGCTAGTTTGATACACATGACTACTGCAAATACAAAGGTACATTTGTGGCATCCAAGCATATGGAAATATTCCAGTTAAACTTTCACGGCAGGTTATCTCTGTAAAAATGACCTATGCTCGCATCATCACCTAATTTTTTATATAAAACAATGGAAGCTACACCAAGCTCGCAAAAAATGCAGTCTACCATTCAGCATATAAAATGTAAATGGTTTGTTTACCTCAATAGATTTCCCAGAGGCAACATTTATATGATAACCCCATTAACATTTGACTACAACAGATCACCCAGAAAACACACTGTCAACAGAGTAGAGTGAAATTTCAGATGTAAGCAATGGGTGCATTTCAAAGCCGTGCAAGTTTGACAGATGATAATTTTGTATGCAGCTATATGGTACCAAGATTTAAACAACAACAACAACAACAACAACAACAACAACAACAAAAATAGACAAGAAATACAAAGGAAATTACCGATTTGACCAAGATCTCACTGGTTGGTCCATACACCTGCTTTCCAAGCTCATTCTTGAGTCCTTCCGGACCCTCTGGTCCCTTGAAGGTTGTGGTCTTTGGTGTGTGTTCGTCTTTTGCAACATTCCACAGAACATCCTGCTCCACTGGTGCCCCACTCAGGACATTCTGTCGAAATGAAGCCAAGAAACTTTAAAAATACGATATACATCACAATATCATCTGATCTCAACCCTCACAGATCAGGAGGTCTTTATCACTTCTGAGGTTTTATGAAGTCTTTTCTTTTATTAAATGGATATGCACGTCATATTAGTTTACTGGTGTTTTGCATTGCTTGCTTGAAATAAATACAGTAACCTTTGAAGTTATTTATGTTTAGTTTACAAAGTATGAATAAATAATAGTGGCTGGATAGGAAGTGCTCAAATCTGCCCACTTGTGGTCATTATGCTTTGAGTCACACTCAAAGAGCAAGAAAACAAGAAAATCACACAAAACAGTGCAGACACAGAAGAAAATGTAGTTTCCTTAAAATTGTCACAATTAAACAGACAAGAGAAATGCCATGATTCTGTGAAAATTGCACTTTATATTTTGATGCTGTTGTCGGTCAAGTGGAAGCTACTTTATGATAACTGTAAAAACTCTGAGTCTCTAAGAACATGTCCACTCTCATTGATCATGCAGCAACTAGCAAACACATGATCATATTACATTCTTTCAATGGATCCAGGTGGCAGTCTCTTTTCAGAAATTCAAACCCTTGGCACAACTAAAACTTGTCCACATTTAGGCACAACTTACTGGTACAAGAAATGTAGAAATACAAATTCTTAGAATGAAAATTACATCTGCCCATTTTGTAAGCATACATCAGTGTATCTATACACCCTATACATCTATTCTGTCTGAGGTTTTTCTTCATGTTTTATGCAAATCTGACAAACAGCTGACATCTCCTATCCTTAATTTGAAGGAGAAATACTTGGTGACTTACACCGACTCTTTTGGGTCCATCCCCACTGATGACATCAGAGTAGAATCCCCTCTGCTTTATTTCAGGGTACCTTGGTTTGTTGTCCTTCTGAATGGGAGGGAGCTGTGTTCTGTTGGCAGAGAAGGGTCTACCTCCATCTCGGCTTCTCAGTGAATTTCTGGAACTCATGCTGGAGAGTGCATAAAAAGAAAGTTTTCTTCATTTAATGAATGCATCTTATTTGTACAGTATCTCACATTGCTTTAGAAACAGTTTTTGGACATTGACAATTTCACAAGAATATGGTGCACATACCATGGCAACCATAGATCTAGATTATATTTGCATTTGGATGGATAGGCCTCACATTGTTACATTTACAGTTTGGTGTATGTTGCAGCATTTTAAGCTTTATTGTAAGTACTCCAACAGTTATAGGCAATAGTATGGCCTTATCCAGGACCAGGACAGGAGTCAGGACCTAGTTATACTGAACAGTGCACACATAGTGTTACTAATCACTACTAATAAACTAACATTAGAATCTATAATAGACTCTATACCGGGTGCGGGTATACACTGTAGGCTACATAGTATGGTAGGTGTCCACACTGTACATTGAAACCGACATCCCTCTATTTTGTTTTCTATATAGCATTGCGTGTAGAGGACGAACATTCACGCATGAGACTCAGGCAGTGTGAGTGGTTTTGCATTCTTCACTAGGGATTTGAAGATGTCCAAATATTACTGAAAAACCGATAATAAACAATATCAGCAGCAAAACAATTATGCCATAGATTATAAATGCACAAAGGAAAAGCATTACGTGCATTTCACACGAATTGTCAACAGAGGGTAGGGATGTTGGTTTCAAAACACGGCGCACCTCACTGGCTGAGGTCGAGTGCGTCAAAATAACAACCCACACCACACACATGTTCGAAGCATTTATCTTGAAGCGTGTACCACAAATTGCATTTTAATGCGCGTTTGTGAATTCAGAGTATTCTCCTGACATGTGAGTAAAATTTCAGCAATTTGTGAGATATTTAAAATTTTAAGTTTCTATTGAAAGAAAAACATTAGAGTGTCGATGTGTTGGACACCAACCACGTAGCGATGTATGGTAGCTCTACTGTACTACACATCAACCACCCTTTTTTAAACCTACCGTGTAGTTTTGGCACACAGAACGCTTAGTAGGGCCTACAGTACGCACTGCACTGCGCAGAGCACATAAAAATGTATTGACTTTGACTGTTGATGAGGATGTGTGGGAAAACGCGAAAATTCACTGTTCATTTAAATGGTTTAAATCAAGGAAAAAATTTCGAATTCATGAATATTTTAACCAAATCGTAATGTAATGTCAACGCATTTTCTAAAAAGCTTCGTACAACATGGTGTTCAATACAACTCGGTTTGTGTGCATTGTCAATACAAAAACGGTGGTCGATCTAATTCTAAAAAAGGAGCGGCACCGCGGCGAGCTGAAAAGAGGCCACTCAAGTTCGACGGCAATATTTTTGCACTGAAACTTCGAATTGAAAAGGGAACAACAGCATTTGATAGTGCTGGATTTTCTCAATCACGTAGGTCAAGTTTTTACGTGAATTTCAGTGTAAATATTCTTATCAAGCAAATAAAAATTAGGCGGTCGATGAGCAATGTAATGAGTAGTAGGACCAACCGTACTAACAGTTATTACTAATCGTACTCGCCTTTACACAACATAATATGAAGGCGATGGGACTACTATTAAGTACTCCGACAACGCCACTACTAGTCATCGAATCAGCAAACCACACTAGCACACACGAGCATCGTTACATCAAATCATTCGTTAAAATTCTGAATTGTTTACCTTGAATACTATAAAGTAATATTTCAATGAATACACAATCCAGCCGTCATTGTAGAATGTAAATATACTGGCTCAGGGAAACAAATTTATCGCGTTTTCCCCTCTTTTTTGTCACACTGCAGTATTGTTGTAGCGTTGCTATGCTGGCGGCGGCTGGCGTAATGTATGTTTGATAGTCTTACTTCAAAGCGCAGTCAACGGGAAAAAAAAAAGAAAGCTCTGTGTAAATCTTATGAGATTTAACTCATTCCAAGACGTAGTCATCACAAAATTTTAATCCTATTGCATTCTACAATTCTATAAGTAAAATTGCTGGCCATTTTCATAAAGCTGATAAAGGCAATATTGATTATTTGAAATAAGAGTACATTGAAAGACATTTATTTTGTCATGGATCAATGAACAACAAAAACAACACTGTAGCGTACGCGCGGTCTTCGGGCTTACTCGCTGCGTAGTACGCTCGGGGCAACTGTCGGCGCCATTTTAGGAAGCAAACAGCTGAATTATCGCCTATTAGGTGACCCTCTAAAGGAGTGATTTCTGCCTCCCTTTATTTTCTCTTTTATAGCGGTCACAGAAAGCAGACATTTATACAAGACCTTATTTTGTTGTACAGAAGTATCCTTCATGCCAAAGCATGTGATAAAACGAAGAAAAGTCCTTTATTCACTTTACAATCTGTAGTCTCTCAAAGATCTGGCTATTGAGCATTGAGTGTGGGCTACAGTCATGCTCGGAGAGGCGTAAATATTCATAAATGAATGATACACGCCAAAAAATCAAAATAACAACAACAACAACAAACCCTCCCCTCTCTCCATCCCTCCCTCCTGGTTAATCTCTCTCCGTTTATCTCCCCCCCCCCCCCCCCATCCCTCCTACTTTCGCCACATGAAGAGAATTTTAATTTCAGAATTCATGTTCTTTTTTACTCCCTCGTTCCTTTCCCCTTTTGGCTGTGGAGAGACTTTTGATCCCATCATTCAAAATGTTAGTGTTGTCCGAACCGTTGTCATTTCTTTTGTGTTTACTATGTTTTGTTTTCAAAATGCAGGCTGACGTAATTTTCCCCAGAAGAGCCATTAGAAATCATTGTATATAGGGACCAATGATAAACCCTTGTCATATCTAACAGTCTTTACAGAAATGCTGCATGTTAAAACATTATTAATTTCATTTACCATCTGTGTAGATTACTTTAATTCTTTGATGTGTGTACGGGGGTTGAGACTGCCAACTAAAAAGACATGTGAATATACTGGAGTGCAGACTGGACATGAAAACTTATAGAAATGTGACAGTTTAAAGGCGTCCCCAAACTTAAGTTCTTTTGAGAATAATTTAAAGAAAAACAATTCTGATTAATTTCAAGAATTTATCCGAGTCTCATCACCAAAATTAATGTTTTATGTATCTATGCATCTCATAACACAAAATCGTAAAATTGTGCTGATCCTTTAATGGTTGCAAAGAACTGGAAAATCCAACCTTATTTTCTATTAAAATCAAGCATTCACTGCTGAGCGGCTCCAACCATCCACTAGTAACTCTCATTTTGTTATAATCTTCCGTCTTTTTTTATCTTTTATCTTCACACCACATAACACCACATAATAAGTTTCTATCTCCCTTTCTCTCTCTCCCTCTCCCTCTCTCTCTCTCTCTCCCTCTCTCCTTTGTCTTCAGCATGACACCGACAACTTAGTGTGGGGGCTTGTTCAGGGTCTTTGTTTCGGGTTAAACAGTTACTATGGTTTCCATATCTTAGTTTCTTTTGTATTTCCGCTTTTTATGTATAACAGTATATAATCATATAATTTATTGTATTACGCGCGTGTGTGTGTGTGTGGGGGGGGGGGGGGTGCACCCTATAATTCAATCACTGCTTTTTATCATTCCTCCCCATTTCAAGCATTTCCGTATACTTAAATATTCTGTAAACTTATCTATTATTATATCGTGATGTAATTTATGTATTCGATTTCTGTAAAATATTTATATGATACTGTTGTAAATGGAAAAAAAAATATAAAATGAATATTACATTGCTATGCGTTGTGATACCACTATCTGTCACTTCTTGTTTGTTTTTATTGTGTGTGTGTGGGGGGGGGGGTTGTCTATTAATGTGTAATGTTATTTCAAAGTTAATGAAGGTGGACCCGGGGAAGTGGTGTGGGGGATAGGGAGGGTGTGGAAAGGGATGCCCCACCCCAACACACACCCACACACACCGTCGGAGCGTATACGTGCAAAATTGAAATTCACCGATCTGGTGTAAGCTTTATATCTTTGTAATCTTTTTCAATATCTCCTTTTTTCATATTTACAGACACATTGCGAATGGCTGAATCGTGGTAGATGCCGGCCACCTTTATAGAAATAAACTGCATATTGTGCGTCTTCGCTAAGTCTTATAGAGTTTATGGAGGTGGACCAAAGAGGACGAAGCTTTTGCATAATACTCTTAACTGAATTAATGCGATTTAGTACACACGATATAATTTGGTGGAAAATGTACAAATTTTCACCCAAAAGTAAAAAGAAAAAGTTTAGGGACAATATTAATGGATAAACCGTACTTCTGTCACCTCTTGATCAGCATTTGATGCGTGTTCACTGCAGTGTAGGCCTATTTGGAGGAATATGGGAGCCGCAGACCAAGGACAAAGGGGAGGGTGTCAGGTGTTTATTAATGACTTTTTTAAAATTGAAATTCAGCGATCTATAATGCAAAATTTTGGTGGAGACAATACAAGGACAATTTTGAATTTATATAAATTAATGTTCGTCTTTTGAACAGATTCAAAGTATATAGATCGGTGATTTTTTTTTTTTTTTTTTGAGGGAAATTAGAAACACAACAAGAGTTGTTAACTGTTCAAACTTGGAGAGTAAGACGTTGTTGCATGTGCCATTTGTACACAAAAAGTCACAAATTGTCACTTTCCTCACGAGAACAATTTCTTTAGATCTGTTTATTGACATAATACGTTTCTGCATGTGCACCATACTACACCTTCGGCGGATAAGTTCTGTCTGTTCCAAAACATTGGGAGAAAAATTCAAATTACAGAAATTTTGTGCATATAGAAAACAAAATGTAGAACTTCTTTACTCCTACTTCAAGAGTTACCAAATTGTCTTACTCTCTACACTATTAATTAACTGTAAACAGTTCATAACCTTTGTTGTGGTCACATTTTCACTGACTTTCTTTCTTGATTGTTTCATTTTCATGCAAAATCAAGACACAATAAGATATCGAGGGATGGGGACTATCCTCGAGGAAATTTCCAATAAAATGAAAATAAAATACAAAGAATACGGGGGAGGAAATTTGCCCCCCTCCCCCATTGCCGGTCCATTGCCACCCACAATGTACGATAATACACAAGAGAGACGGGCAAGAGAGAGAGAGAGGGAGAGAGGGCTCTGAAGCTGTGGGCACTCTCATGCATGCACCATGGCTTAGATAGCTCGAATTTTGAGGGACTGCAGATTTGATAATAGATTGAATTTCTTTATTTATATTTCGTTCTTAGGAGGAAATGATACTTTTAAATGTTGTAAAGAGGTCCGAAGTACTTCTTTTACGCTGTATACCTCCCTAAAAGGGAGAAAATGAAAGGAAGGCAGATACCTCTCCCCATTTAGGGTCACGTAAAAATACGCCCACTATCGCTCGCTTCGCTTCCTAAAATGGCGCCAGATTGGCCCATGAGTGTAATACGCAAAACCGAGAGAGTAGACCCTCGACGTGCTCTTGTGCGTGCGCGCGCTTCTCGATACGTGATCACGTGACCAACAAGGAGAGCAACATGGTCGATGGACCGGTTCATTCAAAAATTATCAGAAACTATGGACGTTGTTCACTCCGTATGTCCAAACCCGAAATAGTTGAAACTCTGTGGAGCTGTGAATTGCACTAGGCTTGACTGTCTCGTGGATTTTAGAACCATGTAGGTAAACGTGTGAACTATAAAAGGGTTTCTAGGTGGTCTCGTTCGAGAATCCCGATCTTCGCTGTCCTCCCCATCACGCGTACTCTACCATCCACTGACCCACGCCGCGCCCTCCAACATCCCGCAGCTCAGCCAGGGTCTGTCTGCCGCTGCGCGCTGGCATCGTACTTTGTGCAGTGGCAGGCAGGCTTTTTCTCTCCAGATTTACCTTGCCCTTTGGGCCGGCCTGGCACTGCGCTGGCTGATTTTGACCAGGGAGGTGACCTCCCTGTTTTGACCTAGTGCGTAGTGGCCAAGCATTTGCTTACATTCCACGCCCGTGTTTTTAAGCCTGAGCCGTGTGTTTCATGTAATGGTCTTACTGGACAAGAGGCCAGCCACCGGCCACGCGATCAGCTGATCAGAGACAGAGTCTGGAGAGAGAGAGAAGTGCGTATTTAGCCAGCCAGCAGTAGCGGCCGTGTGCAAATGCCACAACTGGCCGGAATTGGTAGCAGTATCTAAAGTGAAGTCAAAGATGAAGTCCACAAAAGAGTTAGCAAGGTAAACACAACCATTTTAAATAGAAAATCTAAAGTGTTAGACCTATGTTGTAAACGTGTACTACTCATCATCAACCACTTTTTGATTAAGTAAACTTTACCTCATATCTTTGAAAATGTTCTTCAGTTTCACCTTAATTCAATTTCACTCTCACCATGCCATGACAGAAAATACCGCAGATTCATATCACAGTCTCAGATTGATTGTTGACTCGTAAATCATAGGCGCAAAACTTTTGGCAACAAATGCAAGTGGCATTTTAGAATCGACCGCCTGTTCTCCATTGATATTAAAGCATGTATATCTAGTGAGGGTAGTGAATGGCAAAGACGTGTTAAAAAGATGGTACAGACTACAGTATTGATTGGTGGAGATGAGAATTGGGCTTTAGCAGTTAAACTTTTTGCGAGATGCCAAGAAAACACTTCTGATATAGTACAGAGCATGCCATTTTGAGAGGAATTAAAAGTTTATTTGATGAAAATCGGATTTGGAATGACTGAAACATCCATGATCCAAAAACAAAGTACTGTACGAGCTGAAATTTTCGCGTACAAATATTTTCGCAAATTGCTACTTGGAGAACGTTTTTGCCTGTTGTTAATTTCGCGGTTTGCGAGGCTCTAACTGTAACTGAACTTAGTTATTCGCGTGTTGTAATTTTCGCATGTTGTTATTTTCGCGGTTCAAAGGCGATTCGCGAAATTCGCGAAAATCACACCATCGTACAGTAAAGCAAAGCAATTGTAATAAAGTGTGGGTCCCACACTTAGAATCGCTCTTTTTTGGATATCTCGGCCATTTCAAAACCAATTTTCATCAAATAAACGTTGAATTCCTCATAGAATTACATGCTCTTTCATATTTCATAAGAGGTTTCTCATTTATATCTCACCAAAATGTTGGAAACCTGAAATTAGGTCTCAACCAAAACTATACCAATTACCATCCCTTTGATATTAATTAATAACTTACGTGTATCACTAGTGAGGATTTCCTTCAATTTTTTTTTTCTCTGGTTTCCTCAGATTATTTAACGGTACTCTCCTCATTTCTCTTGATTTGTATACTCTCTCACCCAATGCAGGGAACTTGGACTACTTCGGAAGCGGACTGCATCAACATTGGACAAGAGAAAGAGCAAACTGCCCAAGAATTCACCAGTGACATGTAAATATGCATTTCAGTTGTCTATCCAAATGAATTCCAATATGTTTACTTGTTGTTGAATTGCTTATGAGGGCAAATGTGGCCTTATTGTTTACATCACATGTACTTCTAACACTATAAACTTTCCCTGTTTAATATAATAACTTTGTGCAAAAGTTTTGATTTTTCCAGAAAATAAAAATGGGACCCTATTGATTCATATCTTTGACTTCAGTCATAAAATTGTGATAAAGTTTTCTCCTTTCCAGAGTTATTATTTGCTCAGGATACATCTCACGGTACATGCACATGCTAGCACCTGTAAATGATGTCACAAAGAACATACACTTGTACAGTGTATATGTAGTGATCAGTATGACAGCAGAAGAAAGACCAACACAGTAGCATATGATGCTATCCATCATCCCTTTTGGGCATAGGGATTCGGCAACCACTTTATTTTATTTGCTTGCTTGTATAGTGTTTTGCCTATTAGGCTGGATTTTAAGTGTTTAAAGGGATGGTACAGTATTGGCGGAGATGAGAATTTGGCTTTTAACTTTTTGTGAGATACCAAGAAAACACTTACGAAATAGTACAGAGCATACCATTTTAAGTGGAATTCAAAGTCTATTTGATGAAAATCGGGTTTGGAATGACTGAAACATTAAAAAACAAAATAAAACAAAGCGATCGTAATAAAGTGTGGGTCCCACACATATTAGAATCGCTCTGTTTTGGATATCTCAGCCATTTCAAAGCCAATTTTCATCAAATAAACATTGAATTCCTCATGGAATTACATGCTCTTTCATATTTCATAAGAGTTTTCTCATTACCCTACCAAAAAATATTAGAAACCTGAAATTAGGTCTCAACCAAAACTATACGATCTCTTTAAAAATCTCTTTTAAGATGAAGTCTAATCAAAACTTTGATTTTCCTCATGATATCATAATTCTTTACAGGTCAGACTTTCTCTTATGTTGTGGTCATAGACTTTGAATCTACCTGCTGGAAAGATAAGAAAAACAGCAATCAAGAAATAAGTAAGTACTGGTACATGCAAATTATGCATGTACAACTGTAGTCTAAAAGGTTGCAGTCCTCAATTAGCAAAATTCACAAGTATTATTATGAAGTATGCCATGTATACAGTGCATCCTAGATCAAGATTTATATATATGGCCAAGGACAGATGTAATGTAATGGTGTGATTTGTCTGTCTGTGTGTGTGTGTGTGTGTGTGTGTGTGTGTGTAATGACAGGTTTGGCACTCTTGGAATGTGTCCAGGATTGGCTCTTTGGTTGTGCACATTTCTGCATAATGTCTTGACTGATTTGGAGGCAAATTGGAACCATGTCTTAGTGTAATATAGTGTACAAGAATGTGGCATGTTCACTGTACACAGGTGCTACAGTTGTATGCCTGTGTACTAAAATGTACATCAACAGAAAGAAAATGTAGTTCCTGAGTAGTAACACACAAATTTATAATAGGATACGTTAGCATAGCTGTATGCATGTGTACATTTGTGATACCACAGTGTCAAAAGTATTGTATGTTGATCCGTAGGGATATCTGGCTTTGATATGAAGTACTGTATACGCCGTTATTTTCGCGAATGACGAGGTCATAGACATCTTCGCGAGATGTTGTTTTCGCGAATTGACGTTGACGCTTACGTTAATGCTCTATTAACAGAGCGCATGGCGACAATTTCACGCGTTGTTAAATTCGCGATCCAACTGCAATTCGCGAAATTCACAAAAATTAAACCCTCGCGAAAATAACAGCGTATACAGTACATAGGATATGTCTGTTACTGGAAGCTTCTTGGGAGTGGCAGAAGACACAGCAGGCAGTCATCGAGACAGGAGGTAGCTTTCAGGGAAGCTTTAAGAGATTCTGGAATTTGTTCCTGCTGCTGCTCCACTCGATTCTTAGTTGGAAAAAGGAACTTAATTTCTGTCAAGGAAGTTTGGTTGTTCCCACTGTACTTTAGAATTAGAACGGGACAAATTGCTGTAGAAAATAGTGTGCTACAAGTGTATCTGTGCCCCAATTCAAAGGACCTTTTAATGGACCTGCTGATGTCGACAGTGTATTGTATGCTTTTAATGTGAGCCTTGAAATTGTCCATACTATGTTCACCATGACGTTTGGCAGGAAGGCAGCAGCTCTGTCTGCATTAAACACCCAATACCTGACCAGAAGTAATGCATTTATGCAAAAGAGCTTCCTGATACTTCAAATTGTCATAAAGGTGCAGTCCTTATTTTCGAAAGGTTATGCAGAAGCTTCTATGCCCTATCTCAGAGATTTGCAAATGATCCATATTCATTATTGGCTATTTAAATAAGCATGTATAAAAAAAGAATTAGAGCATTCCATGTTAACATAAAGGTCAGAAGCTGATGAAATGCATAACTCAACTTGAGATATTTGGCAAGAAAAGTGGTTCTATGGATTTGAAGATCTGTATCAGGAAATCAATCCAGTGTTAAAATGCTGAGTATTTACATTGTATGTCCCAAGTCTATCTTGCTTGTTTTTCCAGTTGAATTCCCTGCCGTCCTCCTGAATACCAAGACAGGACAGATAGAGTCCGAATTCCATCAGTACGTGATGCCGGATGAGAACCCAATGCTGAGTGAATTTTGCAAGGAGTTTACTGGCATTTCGCAGGTAAGAAGAAATCCATTGTTTCAGAATTAACGAGGATTTGTCTTTCCATATGTGTTTGTCTACATCATGTTTGCTTGTTTTGTTTCTAAAATATGAAAGCCTAAATTGCTTCTCTCAAAAAGTGATATTCAACGCAAGCTCTTGTGCAGATAAAATAAGGTGCTAATGTCACCACTTCGGTTTCCCTTTGTTACGTAAAAGAACTAAAGCAAGTGGCCCGTGTTTTGACGGCTTAAGTGCAGAAGCGATTTAAGCGTGCATGACTCATACGCCTGCCCACGGCTCATTGTTCGACCCCCCATGCCAGTGCTTCAAATTCGTGATGTACTGCTGTGCGCTGCCTGTACAAATGAATGGATTAGCGCTCATGCCATGATTCTAGTACATGCACGGACAAGAGCTGTATATTTCATCGCGAGAGAGAGAGCGGGGTTGATAATGGTTTATTGGAACAAACATGCAAAGTAGTAGCCCGAAGGCTAAATTATAATGCATCACATGAAAAACGTATAAATTACATCAAACAACAGACATTATATAAACATTTTAACAATAACAAGTACACCACATTTCCCTATGATTGATTCAATGCAATATAAAAATTCAATGAATATATTTTGCATATCATCTGTTTAAAAAAAAAAAACTCATTAACCATTAACACTTTGATACTCAAATAACTGTGTTTGCATTCATTTTTAACTGAACTTAACGTCAATTCCCCAAATCCAATTACTCATATCAATTATTACAGAAAACACAATACAAAGAATACTTTACAATACAAATACACAAACTAATTAATTATTTCTTATTGCACAAGCACCGTATGATATAAATTCATGAGGGTGAGTATACTACTCATAAGATACCTGTACATTTAATGGCAAAATGCGATCTCTATCTTACATTATAGAGGGTGATCACTGGTGGGTAACAAAAGTGGGAAATCAGCAGGACTAATAATGCACCAGTATGTTGTGTGGGTGTAATGGTGTGTATGAAAAAAAAAAATAACAGAAAAAGCAAGTGAAAATGCCAAAAAGGGAAAGAGGGGGAGGGAGTGCAAGTGAGGTATTGAAAGAGAGAGTGTGAATACCAAACTCTGATCACCTGTGTTTTTGTTACGATGTAATGTTTACAGCATACCCAATCTGTAAATCTACATATCATATCACAAAACCTCATCTCACAATAACTATATTTCACCTATTTCCCCCATACAAACACCTATTTCATAATCCCTACTATCTCCTCCACAATACAACTCCATGTACAATCCAATCCCATAACTGCGAAACACATTATATCTCAACATAATACCACTATCTAATTCACATAAAAACATCAAACAGTAAAGGCATAAATTCATAAAATGAGCATTAACGTGAACATATACTGGCAATAAGATATAACATAATTGATAAGAACTAAAAAAAAAAAAAAAATAGCATTAGCAAACAACATTAGCATGAGATAGCATTGATGGTTCAATATTGGAGGAGGTTGACAACTTCAAGTATCTTGGGGTGAGAATGCAGCAAAATGGTGATAACAGCAGGGAAATTAAAAGCCGACTAGCTATGGGTTTGAAGGCATTGAATGCCATGAGGAAACTGTGGCAAGGACAAGACAAGGAGACAAAACTCAGAGTTCTCAGAGCCTGCATTTTCCCAATTGCAACCTACGCATCCGAAGCTTGGGTTCTACGGAAGGCAGATGAGAAAAGAATATGTGCATTTGAAAATAAATGTGATCACAGAATTTTGAGAGTCCCGTGGGTGGAACGACGAACAAATGAAGACATCCGAAAGGTACTCAATGTATACCTAGTGACTGGCTACTGAAGTATGTAAAGAAACAGAAGCTGGGATATTTTGGGCATATTATGAGACACAGTGGGATGAAAAGGAGAGTCCTTATGGCCCAATTCCCTGGAAAGCATAGTAGAGGGAGACCCAAATAGGATGGGACAGAACGGTGAGGGAGACATTTGGTTCTATGGAGAAAGCAACTAGAATGGCTCAAAACAGATGTTTGTATCATGCTGCCGTGAGGAAAGCTACGCTCTGACAAGAGTATGCTGCAACGACGACGAACAAACAACATAATAATTACACTTGATACTCGATATGTTATTATATACTCCACACTGTGCGTGAGATTTACTCGAACATTCATCCACAAATTACTTTATACACCATATATTTCGCCATACGTCATATAGGGCCTAGATGATTCCTGACGATTTCGTGAGGGTTAAATTCGCGATCGTGAGGTCCTGTAAATTTACTGAACGGAGAAATGTAGACGCGCACGTCACATCCACATCGGGATCAGAGTCAATATTTTCGGGTGTCTTTAATTTCTAGAATAGCGCCTGACTCAAGAAATACGCGAAAAGAAAAATCTCTGATATATTTGCCGTATACAGTATACCAACTTATGTAAACCACTCGCACTCGGCTGAATGACCACAAACATTGGACCAATGAAAACTCATAGGTTACGTAAAGATTCAGTGTGACTTAGTCACCAGACATTTAATTCATCGTCTTCCATGTTGAAATCTCCTGTCGATGCGACAGATAAACAAACTGTATAAAAAGGAAACACAAGTTCACAGTCCAGAGAAGATCTAGAACGCAGAGAATGAGGTAAGAAAGATGGAGGAAAAGTTTCATTTTATAAATATGTCATGACTCTGCAAATACTATATACTCCACAAATGCAATGGTAACCTTTTCAAGAACGGCTGAAACATATAAATTCTTGTAATATATTTCATTCTTGTCGTAAATATGAGGATGAGAAACGCGTGACTGATAACATAAACTCATGTAAGTAAACACTAGAAGTTCATCATCTTCCATATCGGAATCTCCTGTCGATGCGACAGATAAACAAACTGTATATGCAAAAAGGAAACGTAAGTTCACAGTCCGGAGACGATCCAGAACAAAGAGAATGAGGTAACAAAGATGGAGGAAAAAAGAGACTTTTCACTGTAAAAATTGCATGACTCCGATATATTCCACAATGTAATGATTACCTTTCAAAGAGCCGCTGAAATGCAGGTATATCCATTCCTGTCATATATTTTATTCTTGTCGTAAACATAAGACACACGTGACTGATAAACTAATGTAAGTACTATAGAAGTTCAACATCTTCCATGTTGGAATCTCCCGTCGAAACGACATATAAACAAACTATATATGAAAAGGAAACGCAAGTTCACAGTCTGGAGACGATCCAGAACGAAGAGAATGAGGTAACAAAGATGGAAGAAAAAAGAGACTTTTCACTCTAAAAATCGCATGACTCTGATATATTCCACAAATGTAACGGTAACCTTTTCAAGAACGGCTGAAATACAGGTACAGTGTATATCCATTCCTATCATATATTTTATTTTTGTTGTAAATATAAGACACGCGTGACTGATGAGATAAACTCATATAAGTACTAGAAGTTCATCATCTTCCATGTCGGAATCTCCTGTCGATGCGACATAATAAAACAAACTGTATATGAAAAGGAAACGCAAGTTCACAGTACGATATAAGACACGCGTGACTGATGAGATAAACTCATATAAGTACTAGAAGTTCATCATCTTCCATGTCGGAATCTCCTGTCGATGCGACATAATAAAACAAACTGTATATGAAAAGGAAACGCAAGTTCACAGTACGGAGATGATCCAGAACGAAGAGAATGAGAAAAGAAATATGGAGGAAAAAAGACTTTTCACTGTAAAAATCGCATGACTCTGATATATTCCACAAATATAACAGTAACCTTTTCAAGAACGGCTGAAATACAGGTGCAATTGTATATCCACTCCTGTCATATATTTATTATATTATTTTTGTCGTTAGCATAAGACTCGCGTGACTGATAAGATAAACTCCTGTAAGTATACTATAGAAGTTCATCATCTTCCATGTTGGAATCTCCTGTCGATACGACATATTTAAACAAACTGTATATGGAAAGGAAACGCAAGTTCACAGTCCAGAGACAATCCAGGACGAAGAGAATGAGGTTAGAAAGATGAAGGAAAAATGAACTTTAAAGAGACTTTTCACTGTAAAAATCGCATGACTTCGATATATTCCACAAATGTAATGGTTACCTTTTCAGAAACAGCTGAAATACAGGTATATCCATTCCTGTCATATATTTTAAATTTGTCGGAAAAATAAGACATGCGTGATTGATAAGATGAACTCATGTAAATACTATAGAAGTTCATCATCTTCCATGTTGGAATCTCCTGTAGATGCGACATAATAAAACAAACTGTATATCCAAAAGGAAACAAAAGTTCACAGACAGTCAGGAGATGATCCTGAACGAAGATAATGAGGTAAGAAAGATGGAGGGAAATAAAATTCACTGTATAAATTTCATGACTCCAATATATTCCATAAATGTAACATATACCTTTTCAAGAACGGCTAAAATATATCCATTCCTGTCATACATTATTCTTGTCTTAAACATAAGAAATGCGTGACTGATTGGATAAGATACAAACTCGACATGTAATTACTCTACAGCTCTAGGTAAAATCGATTCGATTTAAGGTTTGATGTTTACAAGTCGAAATGAATCGCACTGTAACAAAAGTGAAAAAAGTTATTCAACTCAAAGCATGTAACAAAAATATTGCACAATAACTAAAGGAAAGACATTTGATATAGATGTCAAGATGTATTGCATGATTGCATACGGAGAAAACGTAGCATTGCCAGAAAACAAACAACAACATAAATATATTCTAAATCAGAATGATATAAATTCACGCGTTTGAAATCATATTAAAGAGCTGCATGACATTAAGTGCCAGTGATGCCAATGATCAAAGGAATGAGAGGAAGCAGGAAAGGAAAGCAAGAAAGAAGGGTAAAAGAGCTAGCAGAAAGAGCATTTGAAATCTGCTTCCTCGATCTCATCTGTCAGGCTGTCTAACACTGTGCAGATGATATGGAACCATCTGCGGCAGTAATTGCAGCCCACCCATTCCTCGGGATCGTCGGCATACTGCCCCCCCACATTCAGCGCACACATTTTGATTTATTTTCTCTTTCTTTTTTGCTGCCGCCTTCTCCCTCTCGTGCTTCCTCTTCTTCTCCTCCTCTTCCTCCTCCTCCCTCAGCTGGAGGTGGTGCGTCTTGGAACAGGGCAGCGGGTTCCAACCTCTCTGTGTGGTACCTCTTGTTGAAGGGGAAGATTCCCGCTGCCCTGAAGCCACTCCTCGCAATGTCAGGCTTGGAGGACACTTCCTCCCAGGCCAGCCGAAAGGCCCTAGCAAATGTCATCTTTCTGACAACCTCACCAGGATTGTCCAGCATGAAACTCCTCTCTGCCTTTTCCCAAGCAGCCTGCAGGGGCCCGAACACAGTCAAGTCACACTGCTGCAGAACGTGGCTGGAGTGGGCCGGGAGGCAGTAGAGGATGATGTTTTCTTCATGGCAGAGTTCTGCTACCTCGAGGCTCAGGTGGCTCGCATGACCATCCATCAGAAGGAGGACCGGCCTTTGCACACCCTGCTGGTCCAAGAATGGGATGAAGCTATACAAGATGAAGTTGGGAAGACTTCACCATCCATCCATCCGTTCTTGGACCTGCCCATGAATGCATCTGCCGGTCCTCCTTCTAGTGGATTCTCCCGGAATCTCTTCCCGGCAAACAGCAGCTTGGGAGGGAGAAAGTTGCCATCGGCGCATATGGTGCAGAGAAGCGTTATCTGCTTCTTGTCCCTGGTGGAATATCTTGCGACCGCCTTCGCTCCCCTCTGAGCAAGCACTCTGTTAGTTTTCTTGCAGAGCAGGAAACCCGACTCGTCGCAATTGTAT
This sequence comes from Diadema setosum, assembly GCA_033980235.1. NCBI lineage: Eukaryota > Metazoa > Echinodermata > Echinoidea > Diadematoida > Diadematidae > Diadema > Diadema setosum. The sequence continues at coordinate 19,360,816 of CM067064.1, forward strand.
ATCCTGGTCAGCTGGGATAGAATCGACAAAGCATGATGTTGCCGCATTGAAACATAAAAAACGAAAGAGATAGTTGCTCATAATGCTCTGCTATAAGCAGAGCTGTACTCTTTTTATGACATCACTACTTGCCTCGTCTTGTGATGAAATGGCCACACTGGAGTAAATATAAATTAGTCCTCTTAGGAGGTGGTACCCACCTCTCTGGTTTCTCAAACGAGAGAAAAATACTTTGGGGTAGACAGGGAGCTGGGAAGTTAGGGAAAATTGCAGTCCTCTACAAGATTTTCGATATGTTCACTAGTAACATTACCTTCTATGGTGCAAATTATTGTCATTAAATCTGGCGATGCACACCTTGTCAACAAGAGTGGTCCTGGGTATGTTATACGTCCTTGACGCCTGCCTGATGGACATTCCATCCACGTGGATCCGCTGAACAGCATTGTCCACATCTTCCTGCGTGTAGTTGGCTCTGCCTTTTGGCCGGGGCATTTTGTCGTAGTTTGAAATGCAAGAGAAACCAATTAGTGTGAGAACTGAATGGTTACATTTTCACAATTATGTTCATATATACAACGTACTTATAATGTAATTGTTATTACCGTTTGACAACGATGAACGATTTAGGACTGGGTTTAGGGGAAATAGCTAGGCCTATGATGTGTGCGAATTAGATGTTTTATATTTGGATATATGAAAATAGAACTCAACTGTGTAAATTACGAGCAGCAAAAACTTCTTAATAAAATTTCTATGTTGATCACTTTTAATTTGTGTTGAAGGTAAAAATATATTTTGTTTGTTTTGTGATAAACTACTGCCCTTGTGGGCCTAATTAAATCTAGGCATATATCTTCGACTTCGATTCTCTCCTTTGCCTGTTCAAGACCAAACAATGTGAACATCCTCGGTCATACGTGTCGTGTATAAAGTAAAACAATGGAGGCCTCTGTCTTCAACGTTGCATTGGTTGCTGAGCCAGAAGGGAGCGTGGGTAAGAAAGAGTAAGTCCCTGCCATGAGCGTGCTCTGAATGATTCACCCCCCTCCCCCCTTGCTGGATGACTGCATAAATTTATAAATGTTTGCTGTTCATGTCGTTATGGTCAGTGTTGGTTCTGGAATAACTGTTCAAGGAGCTTGGAAGCTCCTTGATCTCTTTGGCTACCACCATGAGATTGGTATAGTTTTTGTGTATTTGATGCTGAAAGGGAGAGGTTTTACAGAAAGGGAATTTGACACTCTTCCACCACGACTTGACCACTACGAACCCGAGTCTGAATTGCGAAACAACTTTTACTCAGTCACTATAAACTTTTCATTGCTTTACTGAACGTTTGATTTTTTTCTTATGCATTCGGAATTATCGTGAAAGTAGATTGGCTCATTTTGAGTGTGAGTTGATTTTTCATATATAACATAGATAATTGTTAATTTTTTTTTGTTTATCGATATGATGTGATTTGATTAGCTCAGTTAACAAAACAAGTGCAATATCTAGATATAAAAAGGATATACATTTTGAGACTAGATCACGGATATAAATTTTATGACAGAGTCATACGAGAAAGAGAGGCGAGGGGGAATGTCAAATCTAATGCTAGACTATCGGTGTTATAAATTAATTTATCTCTATCTAAATTATATATTATGTGAACTCCTCATTGCCATGTGTACTTAGTAATGAGTATCTTCGCCGTTAAATAGGCCCTGTGGCATGGGTGGATCCAGGAATTCCGTAAAGGGGGGGGGGGGGGGGCGCCTTTACAAAATCAAAGAGGGGCACACACACTCTCCATATTTTTCTTGTTATTTCTTTTGTTTGAACTAGAAATAAGAGAGGGCGCGCCCTCTCTGGATTCGCCACTGTATGGTGAATGCATGGTAAAGTTTACTGTGGCCGGCTTTATTGTTATAGTGGGACATCGCAGTTTGCTTCATTAACATCATCTGATAAATTTAGCGAGTATGTACATAGGTCTACTTAACCTCTTTGATTTAGTAGTACATTGCACTGTGAGAACGCGGTACTCAAGATACAAGTACACATCGCTGGATACCAGTGCGGAAGGTATGCGTTCGCATTGTGTATGCTGATGCCAGTACGCACAGATCTAACACGCACATGACGAACAATGGCACATCGCGCAATCCTGGCACAGGTGGCATGCATATTTAAACAGCTCGCAAATGCTGAAGCCATCTTAAAAGCTGCTGCCACCGTGGCTGCAGGTGTACATGCTGTGCACGTTCAACACAGATAAACGGACTAGATACTTCGTAATTTTGAATGAAACGAGTCTATGCGTTGCTGTGCAACTTGACTCACCCGTTAACGGAACCCTGAATTGCTTATCCGGAGCTGACCTGGGAGGCGCGACGACGATTTTGTGAGGTCCCACGACGTGGCCCACTGTCATGCTCTTCCGAACACGTGTGGAGGTAGTTCCATAGTTTGAATTTCACACTTGATTTGCGCCATGTATTATTCATGAAACTGGAGAGAATGCACTTACCTAGAGTGGGCGATTCATGGAACCCTGTCGAATCAAGGGCCACTTGCTTTATGTGTTTTCTTTTTAAATATCATCTCATCTCAAATTAGTGTACTTACGTGCAAGATTTTTTCTTTCTCTTTTGAGAATCATTCTATTAAAGGTATAATGACTACAGATGTGAAGAATACCATTCATTCTTTTAATTAATTTCAACAAAAGGAAATTTAATGAAGGAACTTGTTCATGTACAGTAATGAAAATGGAATACATGTTAACTGTGAGGAATTGACATCATTTCTTCGTCTCTGTTTCATAAAGCGATCACAGTCAATGTCACTGTTTATAAACGCATGGTGAGACTTTGACATTCCATAGTTTCTTAATGTCCAATTTTAATGAATCGTCTACTGATTTTACTCTTAGGACTTCATATAATTCTGAGAACTTGTGCTACTTGATATTCCATTTTAATAATTTGAATATAGAAAAGTTATCTACAGTTAGAGTTCCAGTTCAAAGAATTTCGCAAAGTTAATCAGGATTTAATTCAAGAATTATACTGACAATCTGCATCACATTTACCAAAGATTTAATACAAGCTTTCCTGCCATGTTGTACTGTTCATGTTTGTAAATAAAATAAAGCAATTGTAAATAACACATTGCCTAATGTGTTTAGTACGGCAATGTTTTCTCAAATACTGACACACTTGCTGTCACTGTTGAGTTTCCAAGGTTATATCAAATGCACAATTTTGATTTTGTCTCAGTTGATTACTGTAAAGCATGATATATTCGAGGCACGAAATTTTCGCGGATTAGAGCTGATGGCCCTTTTTGTGGCATGAAATTTTCGCGAATTGCCTCTGGCGTTCAATGCATATAGTGTAGACAAAATTACATATGCATTTTAGTTTCGCGAATCTTGGCGCTCGCAAAATTCATGAAATTAAAATGCACGTGAACATTCCTCGTTTTACAGTACTTGCTATGCGTGGATATTACTTTAATGTTACATGGTACTTTCTACCGCAGTATATCATGTGTACAATTTTGTTTCGGTATTTTCAGTGTCGTTTAAAAACTCGGTATAAAAATACAAATGACCTGTACAGTTTTAAGCACCTCTTTGTGGAAGATAGCATGGATGCCTTTTAGAGCTCAAAATTGATATGCTTCTAATGTATCAATTTTATGAATTTATTCATTTATTTTGTTGTTGACAGGAACAAGTTGACAATGGTGTGCCCCTCTTTGTTTGCCTGAACCAATTTAACTCCTGGCTTAAGAGGATTGAGAGGGATAAATTTGTTGCCTACAACACTTCCAAAGATGACACAAAAAGCTTATGTACCTTCATCACTTGGTCAGGTAATGAGCATTGCATATCAACAGGACAACTTCTATGTGTTTGTGTTTGTACTGAAATTGTGTTTAAGATTGTGTTTTGAAAGTAAGCTAGAATATGTCTATTCACAAGATAGAACTGTGTTATGTTAAATTCAAATACAATATTCATTTGTCAAACTTTGCTTGTCAATGTGAGTAATACAACCAATTGATAATGCTTGCATATTTTCTTCAGCGCAAGTATAACCAGTTGTGAATGTTTGCCTGTTTTCTTATTCTGACAGGTCTCTCTTATCTGTTCGTCACATGTGTCGCAATTATTAGTGTCATTGATATTCAATACATTCTTGAATCTAAATCAAACACTTTCTGGTTTTAGATAAACAATGTAGTGAAAAACAGCTGCTGAAAACTACTCATCTAATAGTGGCAAGCCAATTGAGTAAAAATGGAGTAAAGCTTCTTCAGCCCCCCCCCTTCTTCACTCATGCTGTTGCTATTTCACTCTTTTCCTATTTATCCTTCTATTGTTCCATAATTATCTTGTCTGATGTTGCCTCCCTATTCATCATTGGGGGGGGGGGGGGGGGGGGCCCTACCCAATAATCCTTGGGATCATCACTAATCCACCTCTGCCTTTTGTCTGTTCACCATCTTGTGGTAACCCCACTCCCTTATACCTGTCTGGCCCCTGCCTTTGACTTCTAACCCACCCCTTTTGTTCTCTTTGCTCCATGTCCCGAGCCCTCCCCTGACTGTGCTTGTTGTGTGTAGTCTTTATAATAATGTGATTGCGTTCTCTACTGTTTTATGTGTGTCATTTTGCCTCTGATGAAGATTCTGCTAGGATAGAAAGCTCATGCCCTTTTTGACTCCATTTAGATAAACATCCATACACAAAGTAAAACATGCCTAAACTTTATGCCAGATATATCTTTTATGCTCCATTGTATTCTACAGACTGGGATCTTGGAGTGTGTCTGCACTACGAGTGTCAACGGAAACAACTCTGCAAGCCCAGCGCCCTCAACCAATGGATCGACATTCGTGCTGTATACAGGGTAAGTTAATGTCATTTGTGCCAGTATCTTTTGGCCTGTTTTTATGTACTCGTAACTTTTTAATCTTATCTGTTGTAGGGAAATATGAAATGTACATGATTGTATGTTTCTATAATACTGAAATTTGTATTTTTAAGTCATAGGAATTATAGATGTTGCATTGAAATTAGAGCAGTTTTCTTTCCAGGATTGCAAAATGTTCTATTCTTTTTCTTTTTTTTTTCTTCTTCTTCTTGTTTGGTTGGGGGGGGGGGGGGGGGGTCACCTGCAAATTGCTAAACATGCCTGCTGTTTTTCTGATTGTGTAAATCTTATAGTAGATGTTTCTATGAATGATCGGAATAAATGCCATTGCTACTTGCCCCATGTATCACAGAGCTTCTACAAGCGCAGACCACAGGGACTGAATGGGGCTCTACAAGAGCTTGGTATCCAGTTTGCTGGCAGACAACACTCTGGTAAGTGTACCTTTGTTCCCAAGGAGAACAGTTCTCTCTGTTTGAAATGATGTTTGTGTGTTTGTGTGTGTGTGTGTGTGTGTGTGTGTGTGCATGCATCTGTTCTTTTTTTTTTTTTTTTTTTGCTACACAGTATATATGGCTGTTAGTTAAGATCAGATTATCAGATTATTCTTTTCTACAAATGTTGAATACATGTGACATTACTCGATCTTGATATGTGTGTAATAATTGTACTAAAAATGTTGTGATAAGACTTCATGGAAACAATTGAGCTTTTATGAAAGCCCTGTGCCGGCTGACAAGAATACTGATGGATGCGCACGTTCAATAGCAGTCATGTTAGTCTAATGTTGGTGCAATATCTAAATTCCATATTGGAGCAATATCTAAATTTCATTTTGGACTCCAATTTTCGGCGTTAGACCTGTCAAATCCTGTCTTCAGCAGTGCAAGAAATTGAAGTACGGTTACATGTGTAGTGTGTATTTGTACAAACCTGTTTTTTAGATCAAATTTATGGAATTTTATATTTTTGAGGAGGGGATGATGCTTCCCCATTGGGAAGAGATCTAAGAGTTTCTTCAGAAATGTGACTAGCCAGCTAAGAAGAACAGAGTTGAGACAATGATTGTTGACGTATCAAACTAGGAGAAGACACAGTGACACTTCAATGTTCTCCCGCTATATCCATCCATTGCCTGATAAAGTGCAAAGTGCTTCCTTGGGTATGTTGTCTGTTAATCTACCAGCTCAAGGTACTTGTAGCAAGATGTGCATCCACTGTGTAACATATGGATGCTGCTGTCTTTCTCTCCCCTCTCTCCCCCTCCTGTCGTGGGTCCAGGTCTGGATGATGCCAGGAACACAGCACGACTGGTGTGGCGAATGATTCAGGATGGATGCCTCCTCAGCATTACAAAGACTATCGGATCGGTGGGTCAGGGGGTCTACTGGAGATAACTTCAGACTTAATTCCATCTGTCTTAACCCCCCTCCCTTTTTTTTATGCCTCCGCCACGAAGTGGTGCCGGAGGCATTATGTTTTCGGGTTGTCCGTCCGTCCGTCCGTCCGTCCGTCCGTCCTTCCGTCCTTCCGTCCGTCCGTCCGTCCGTCCTTCCGTCCGTCCGTAATGAATTTTGTGGACAAGGTAACTATCAAAACCTGTTGAGGTATCCTAATGAAACTTGGCATGTATGTGTATTAGGGGGTGAAGTTGTGCCTATCAACTTTTGGGTGCACATGCTCAAGGTCAAAGGTCAAAAGGTCAAGGTCAAATACATAAAATTTCACTATTTCCACCATATCTATTGAATGCCTGAAGATATTTTCTTGAAACTTAGTGTATACATGTATTACCCAATTAAGACTCTCTGGTGAAAGTTTGGGTCATGAGGTCAAAGGTCAAAGGTCAAAAGGTCAGGGTCAAATACATAAAATTTCACTATTTCCACCATATCTATTGAATGCCTGAAGATATTTTCTTGAAACTTAGTGTATACATGTATTACCCAATTAAGATTCTCTGGTGAAAGTTTGGGTCATGAGGTCAAAGGTCAAAAGGTCAAGTAAAAATATTAAATCTTCTTTTTTTTTTCTCCTTACCTTGGAAAATTGTTCAAGGTATCTTCATGGAACATAGTATATACATATACTGACTGGAAGTGATTATCTAGAGAATTTAGGGTTCATGGGGTCAAAGGTCAGGGGTCAAAGGTCAAGTGCAATACTTCAAAATTTTACTATTTCCCTCCTATCATGCAATGCCAGTAGGGTTATTTTTTTTTTTTACACTTGGTGTATGCATACATGTGTAACCTAACAGAAATTCTCTGGAAAGTTTTTTTTCTTCTTTTTTTGCCTCAAAGGTCAAAAGGTCAAAGATCAAGTGAAAGTGCTGAACTAACTTTTTCCTCCATATCTCGGAAGTGGCTCAAGTTATCTTGAAACTTAATACATATTATGCATGTTCTACCTGAAAGTGATTATCTTATGAATTTTAGGGTCAAGGGCCAGATGAAAATGGTAACAATTTACTATTCAATTCAGAAATTGCACTTTTTCTCCACACCTGTACCTTGAAAATTACTCAATGCCTAAATGTATGAATGGGTCAAAGTCGAGTTAAAGTCCTTAAATCCCTAGATACATGCTCTCCTATTCATCCAATTAAACCTAGGTCAAGGAAGGTGAACATTCAACACATTTGTGACAAACTTGTCATTTCAATATTTTGCCAATTTTGTGAAAATGTAATCAAACATTGTCCACATGTACTATCTAGACCTATTGGGAAAATCATGCATTATGGCGGAGGCATACCAGTCGCCAAAGTGACATTTCTAGTTTCCTTTTTTATGCCTCCGCCACGAAGTGGTGCCGGAGGCATTATGTTTTCGGGTTGTCCGTCCGTCCGTCCGTCCTTCCGTCCGTCCGTAATGAATTTTGTGGACAAGGTAACTATCAAAACCTATTGAGGTATCCTAATGAAACTTGGCATGTATGTGTATTAGGGGGTGAAGTTGTGCCTATCAACTTTTGGGTGCACATGCTCAAGGTCAAAGGTCAAAAGGTCAGGGTCAAATACATAAAATTTCACTATTTCCACCATATCGATTAGATGCCTGAAGATATTTTCTTGAAACTTAGTGTATACATGTATTACCCAATAAAGATTCTCTGGTGAAAGTTTTGGTCATGAGGTCAAAGGTCAAAGGTCAAAAGGTCAGGGTCAAATACATAAAATTTCACAATTTCCACCATATCTATTGAATGCCTGAAGATATTTTCTTGAAACTTAGTGTATACATGTATTACCCAATTAAGATTCTCTGGTGAAAGTTTGGGTCATGAGGTCAAAGGTCAAAGGTCAAAAGGTCAAGTAAAAATATTCAAACTTCTTTTTTTTCTCTGTACCTTGGAAAATTGTTCAAGTTATCTTCATGGAACATAGTATATACATGTACTGACTGGAAGTGATTATCTAGAGAATGTAGGGTTCATGGGGTCAAAGGTCAGGGGTCAAAGGTCAAGTGCAACACTTCAAAATTTTACTCTTTCCCTCATATTTATGCATTGCCAGCAGGGTTATCTTTTTTTTACACTTGGTGTATGCATGTGTAACCTAATAGAAATTCTCTGGAAAGTTTTTTTTTTTCTTCTTTTTTTTGCCTCAAAGGTCAAAAGGTCAAAGATCAAGTGAAAGTGCTGAACTAACTTTTTCCACTATATCTCGGAAGTGGCTCAAGTTATCTTGAAACTTAGTACATATTATGCATGTTCTACCTGAAAGTGATTATCTTATGAATTTTAGGGTCAAGGGACAGAGGAAAATGGTAACAATTTACTATTCAATTCAGAAATTGCACTTTTTCTCCACACCTGTACCTTGAAAATTACTCAATGCCTAAATGTATGAATGGGTCAAAGTCAAGTTAAAGTCCTTAAATTCCTAGATACATGCTCTCCTATTCATCCAATTAAACCTAGGTCAAGGAAGGTGAACATTCAACACATTTGTGACAAACTTGTCATTTCAATATTTTGCCAATTTTGTGAAAATGTAATCACACATTGTCCACATTTACTATCTAGACCTATTGGGAAAATCATGCATTATGGCGGAGGCATACCAGTCGCCAAAGCGACATTTCTAGTTTTTTTTTTTTTTTTTTGATAGATTAAGACAAATTAAATATTAGCCCAAATTTATCGAGGTTAATGAAATCTGCATCGTGGTTGAAATTCCCAATTTATGCCTCGGACTTAAAAAATCCAGGGTTTAGATTTAGTCAGCCTTTGTGAATGCAGTCTATGTCAAACACACAAGTTAGCAAACTTTTGCAAGTATCATTTTCCCCACTGTTAAAGTCCATCAACCATGTCATTGTGAATTAATTTGTAACTTCATGTGATGTTTTATCAAGCTGGAAGTGAATAAATACTGAATATTTATGTAATATAGTGCCTTTTGCATAAAAACTTTAAATATTGAGAACAATGCCAACTACTAAAAAGAGGTTGATATTCACTGTCATGTTCTTAGAGCCTCAATATTTCTCATTGAAAGTGTTTTCACTTGTTGAATAAAAAGAGAGAAACACATCTGTGTAAAATATATGCAGAAAGATATCAAATTACATTCAGGAATAGCTTAAGTCGTAAATGACATGTAGACAAAAAGGCTTGAAGTGAAAGGCACCCCCCCCCCCACCCCATCAAAAAAGAGGAAAAAAAGTGATTGTCAAGACTTGATTTGACTTCAGTACCTCCTCCAATCTTTATGCTTAAAAGTTTAACTCTAATCAGGCTGGGCTTTTTTGGCTATGCTATATCGGGGGGGGGGGGGGGGGGGGGGGGGGTGGATTCCGCCCCCCCTTCAGATCTCGCCTATGGAACGCACGATTGCGCCGAAAATCGGCACACGCGACGCCCGTGACGTATTCTATCAAAATGTATGGTTGCTTTCTCCGAAAAATTTTTCTTATATTTTATATTAATTAATTATTGTAATTTATGCATAAAATCAGTTTTGGGCTCTAAATCACTTATTAATGCTCCAATTAAGCTAATTTCTTTTTAAAAATGTTTCTTGTATCATTCTTCTGAGACAAAGGATAAAAAAAAATCTGTATCGAAATTAGTTTCTTATGTATTTTATTGTTTTTTGAATTTCTTATGTATTTCCTTGTTTTTTGACCTTCTGTTTTCGTTTGTTTTTTGGCCAAAATTTGTCGCAGACATTTTTCGAAGCATTATTATGCTAAAATAAATTAATTTCGGCCATTCTAAGTGAAGATATGAATTTTTATGTGAATTAATTGAAAAAACACAATTTGCATTGGATTTGTACACAAAATCACGTTTTGGAGCAATTTTGGGGTTGACAAATTTTTTTCGAACAGGCGCCGCGTCAAAACGGTACGCGCGGGCGCAACAATTTGGGTCTCAAAAGTTGCGCGATACTTGAAAGAAAAAAGTCATGAAACATCGCGGCGGGAGCTTATCGCGTTGCGAAGATATTGCGCGAAACGTCGAGGGGGGCGGATTCCACCCCCCCAGCCTGATTAGGGTTAAGCTCACCTAACTTATTGCCTTGAGAGCTGGGCACATCCTGTGTAGAGTTGTGGATTTCAAAATGTGATGGGGAATGGGTTAATCCAGTTTTTTCAGAACTTGATCTTGTTCATGGCCTCACCAGTGCAAAAAACAAAAAACAAAACAAAAAACAAAACTTGAAAGTTTGAGAATTCAATCTGAGTTGCTACATTTCGCGAGGTTTGCTAGCCAATTACTATTTATGAGAACAAGCAGCACTTTTATATCAGAATTTTTTTTTTTTACTGGATAAAGATGGGTTCGGAATATGTGAAATCTTTCAAAAATTTGGAAGTCTGGACCCATCACATTACAGATATTTTTCATAGGAATTGCAGTAGTCAATAATCTGCAATGAAATTGTTGTGCAATATCTTTCTGATGAGGGTGTCCAAGTTTCGACTCTTTTGTGTATGTGCCATGAATACTTTACCGACAGATAGTTCAAATCCACTCAATGTGTCAAGCAAGAAATAACAAGATGTAGGAATTGGATACCAAATACATTGTATGACGATGCTAGGTCAATGAGGAGAAAACTGAAATCATCTGTGGTGTATCTCTCATCAGCTAGTTTAGTCATAGTCACTATTTTGTATATTTCTATTTTATGCTGTCAAATATGGTTTTTGTCGAGCCCACCGGAGGTGTGGGGAGACTAAGGGATCGCCTGCCGTCTGTCCGTCATCCGTCCGTCAGTCCGTCAATAACTTCAATAACTCTTTACTCTGGGCTTCAGTTGCAATCAAACTTTGAGGGAAGAGGGGTCATACAAAGTTTCACATTTTACCATATATGAAGGTCACCTCAAGGTCATAGCTCACAGGCAGGGGTCAATGAACTTTAGGGCCCGATGTTAAGTTTTTATGGCGTGTTTCTATTATGGGTCGTAACATTTGATCCATAACTCCATTTGTGACTAAACTTGGATGGTAGATGTCCCTTGGGGAGTGGATGGTCACCACAAGGTCAATGGTCACAAGCAGGGGTCAACGAACTCTTAGAGTCCAATGTTAAGTTTTTATGGCGCGTTTCTATTATGGGTCATAGCTTTTGATCCATAGGTCCGTTTGTGACCAAACTAGGATGGTAGATGTCCCTTGGGGAGTGGATGGTCACCACAAGCCGAAGGGCGAGACACATTTTGGCACTTGCCTTGTTGTTGCCATCTTTTATATCTAGCCACTGCAGATTTTACTATTCAGATAATGTATTTGTGACGGTCTTTGGGTACTGTCTGTGATATCCTGTCTGTTTTTGTATGTCCAAGGCTGCGTTTACCTAACTCGAGAGGGAATCACGTTTTTAAAACATATTTCCAATGGCATGTACGAATGTAGTTTGGAACATGATTCTCAGGATGCCACGTTTATATAACCATCGGGTAATTGCAATTCTGAGTGTTATCACTGCGCAGCTGCTTTGCGGCATTCGACCCGGGAAGTACAGGTCAACTGTGTACCACGAAACATGCCTTCATTTGCACACAAACAATGTAAAAAACACGAATAGCGCACTTTTCTCTGCAACCGGAAATAGCTGGAAAGTTTACTTTGACTGCTCAGAGATAAAAACGTGTTTCAAAACGGCATTTTGTTTATCTCTTCGCTGAAAGGCGAGCTTGGTCTGAAATGTGTTCCAAATCACCCTTTGAATGCCATTTCAAATCAGCATTTCTAAATGCGTTTGGAAACATGGTTGCATTTACCACCTGAAAATGCCTCAAACGCATTAAGGATCGTAATTCTGCCTTGGAAAAATTTTGGCTAAATGCACCCTATATCTTGTCTCCAGAGTGGCCATTATTGACGAGTTCTGCTTTGAACTGTGATTATATGAGTGGTTGTTTCTCTGCTGTACCTGTCAAAATTCAGGATGTTTGCAAAATTACTTTGTAGTGTCGTATGTGTTAAGTGTGCCTCAGGAATCTGTCTTAAAGATACAAGAAACTCCCATATTTATTCAATTTGATTCAGTCATTTCATATTTTGTTAAGTTGTGCATGTTTTGAACACTGTTTTGTTATATATCTGTGACATTTTTAAGATTGTGCAATAAATACTTATTCAAATCTGGAAGAGAAAGAGAGATAAGACTGATGATGTCATTTGTGATCTTTTCCTTTTTTGTCTTAAAGGGAAGAACCACAACAATGAATCCTCGCATTCAATCAGGAGAAGCTGATTGCCGGACAGGTCAGCCCCACACCTTAACGTCTGGCAGGCCAAAGTCTGACACAGCCGTCTTGCTTAAATCACCCAAAGCCTCAAGACTTAGCCCAGACAAGTCTTTGGAAGAGAACACTACTCCAAGTCCTTGCCCTGGAACATTAAGTGTCATTGATTCCTCCAATCATCAACTACATCAACCTCCCAGGACAAGCTTGGACATGTCTGTAAGGGAGTCCTCTTGTGGCGGAGTGAACGCAAGTGTTACTTCCAAGGTTACCTCCAAGCAGAGCAGTTTGATAGGGGAAGAGGTATCGCATGAGGGCATTGGGGATATTGGTGGTGTTGAAAAAAGAACGCCTGAGCGCAGCAATATTTCTGAGAACTGCAAGTTAAAAACACCTCCTGCGCAGTGTGTCCCTTTTTTCAACCAGAATTCCATTACCAAATATGGACGACTTGGCGTGAAGACCGACGAGATCACAGTGTTCAAGACACCTTGTGGTAGTAACTCACACTTGAGGAAGAGGAGCTCTGAAAACTTTCGCACTCCGGACACGGCGACGACGCCAAAACCGTGCGCCAAGATCACCCCACCGATGTGCAAGTGTGGTCGCAGAACCAAGAGACGGGTAGCTGCCAGACCAGGTCCTAATCAGGGACGGCCATTCTACTCCTGCCCAAGCAGAGGCAGGGACTCCCGCCCAGCCCTTGGAGATGCCACCAACATCAAATGGGGGTGTGGCTACTTCTGCTGGGAGAGCAGCGTAGTAAGCGGGTTCAACAGCCCATTGAATAGCATGTCGGGTGTAAGGCTTGCTGCAACCCCACAGGTAGGTGGCAAGTTTAGGAGCCCAAGCCCTCTGGCCATGAGTTCTATAACACGGAGCATTAAGCAGAGAACTGGTGGCAATGTAATGATGCTCAACAGAGGGGGTGCTCCAACAATTGGAACACGACAGTCAGGTACATGACATGAAACAATAACCATTTTGAAATGACTGTTGTAGACTGCAATATCCACAATATCTGATGTACTGGGTTTACAATGCATTTTCTACACACATTATTTCTTGAACTAGACTGTACTACATGGTGGTACCCACATTTGTACATTTGCCGTGTGCATGCATATCAAATGTCAAAGTTTCAGACATATTGTTTCTCTTGTTTGTCAATCTAGTGACATATATGTACAAGGGGTCTCCTTCAAGTGTGTTTTTGCAGTTGTTAGAATTGAAGTACTAATACGTGTCTTGATAAACACACTATATAGATAGTGTTCATACAGGTTTTTAGCTTATATTATAGCTATACCTGTACATCTGTTCTTCTGGATGGCATTTCTGCTAATGTGTTATTTTATTAGGTCAGTATTAGAGAGTGGATAATGAATTCTTGAGTATAAGAACAGAATATATCTGTTTGTGGATTATTACATAAAATATTTATGTATCAAATCATAAGTCCACATGTTCATGTAGGAGATGATATACATAATACAATATATACTGTGTATGTAAAATGTACTGATGACATTCGGGGTAATGTTCAACTACAATATATGTTTGAGCCTGCATCATGATACCAGTTTATTGAATAACCAAGTTCAATGGCATGTACAATGCAGCAACTGCAGTGTTATCCCTGTGTTAGTAGCTGCAGTAGTGAGGTAACACACAGATATCACATACGATGCAATCAATTTATTCGTGCTGAGCACCTTTACACTCGTCACTTGACATAATGAACCAGGCCACATATAAATGGTACAAGATAGCTTCTGTACTTTGTTGGATGAATTTGGAAGCAACAATAGGGCAACAGCCAAGTGATTTCCAGCAGTAAAACAATTGCTGAGTGAATATTGGCATTGTAAAGTGAGTGATTAGTATTCAACTTCAAGGGGTATAAACTTCAGAATACTGCCTTTTGATGGTGGAGAGGTGTGGGTCGTGAATTCTATGAAGTAAAAAGTTTTAGTATGATGCGATCACCTGTAAGCTGACTGCATTGGATCTGAAGATCCATTAGACTCGATGTAGGATGTCAGTTGTTTTGAAACGGCTGTTCCAGTGAGTTTTTTCAGATCATAAATCTGTGACACTGGGACAATTCCTGACATCATTTCTTAAGCAGTGGGGAAATAACGGCAGTGCCGAATGGTGGTGCAAAGGAACCCAATGTCAAAGATGTGCTACCAATTTCAGTCAGTGCTGGAAGAGTAGAAGAAAGATAGCACTTAGCTAACCATGTAGGGATAGGATCAGCTGGATGGGATTTCAAAGTTGAATGCTTGACCAACTCATTACCTTGTTTTCATTCAAAGCACAAAAGCAAGACAGCTCATGCAAACAACTGTCATTTCTGAGGGGTTTTTCTGTATTTTTCCGCATTTTTTCATATCTTTTCCGTATTTTTCATATTTTTTCCATATTTTTCCTTTACCTATCCAAATCATACTCTGTGTCACTCTTCTTTGCCATGTTATTGGCTCTTTAAGTACTCATAGGGAGGCATTTTATTGATTAGTTCTTCAATGGAGTATTGTTTTGGTCGTTTTCGGTTTTTATTTTTTTAATCAATTTTAGTACAATTGTAAGTATCAGTGCTTTTAATGGAGCATATATTTCAAATCAGACCACAAATAAATCTGAATTGGGAGCTAAATTCTCTTCAAGTTTCTTTTAAATCATCATTAATAACCTGCACTTAGGATTTTAGCTGTTCTGAATGTTATATCTAACTTCTGGGGGTTTTTTTATAGCAAAGATGCTTTTTTTGTGTGTGTGTGTGTCTAGCAAGAGATCTTTATCTCTCTGTCGACTCTTGTAGAGTGTACCCTGCGTGGGCGAAGGAGAATTGTATGTAGTGTAAATCGATCATTAAGTGAGGAGCCATTTAAGGATTTTTCCCAGACTTTCTTCTCGCTCACCATCAGGGGGAAACTCTCCACCACTCTGCACTCTGTCTTCTTCAGCTTTTTCCATGCCCACGCCCACGTCCTCTTCTCCTGCTCCTTCCTATCTTTTCTTCTCTCCTCCTCCTGTCCCGCAACGTCCTGGATCTCTCCTGTGTTGATCATCAGCTGGTAGTGCCACTCTCTCTGGCACCCTTGGGATACTCTGTCCTCTATCTGCACCTCTCCTCATTCTGCCTAAACTCAGCCGAGGTTCTTTAGCAGGTGACCCTTCTTGGCAAAAACCATGCCCAGCCCCACGTTCTATCTTTCCTCATGGGCCGCTGGTACCACTGCTTATAAAAGGAAGTGAGGAATACCAGTGTGTCAACTGATTCACTAAGATTCATTTTCATCTGTTCTACCATAGCAACCTTCCTTTCCCTCTTTCAAGACTTTCCCTTCGCTGAATGTCAGGGGGACTCTCTGCCTCTCCACATTGATTCAGTACTCTGTCTTTAAGTACTTACCCCAAGGCTCTGCTTGAGGGCCTACTAGTACTACTGCTAGCACTACTTCCAGTCCTGGCTAGCACCGCAGCTGATTGAGATCGAGCTCGTTCTTGCTGTCAGACTCTGCAACCGCTGACTTAGCACTGCTAGCAGGCGTAGCCGTAGTACTACTACTACTAGGAAATGCTTATGGCTTGGTGGTGGGCCCGGTGGTAGAACGAGTTAGCTGACTGTGATGACAGTCCTGAGCCTGAGCCTGAGCCTGATGAGGCCGAGCGTGCAGATGACTCCAGAACAAGCCCTGAAGGTGGATTTAATTAAGGCAAGTCTCCCTCCCAAAAACTTGTGTAGTTCACCGTAAAACGGGCAGGTCACCCATTCCTCCCAAAAACTTGTGTAGTTCACCGTAAAACGGGCAGGTCACCTGATTCCTTCCGCTTCTGCTGTTACTTGTGTTAACTTCGTTATAGGCGCTTGTCATCACTCGCATTTTGTCTTTTATTTGGGTGTGTGATCGCTCATAGCCAGGAGCAGCCATGCTGGCACTCATTTCCCGGTAGACCTTGTCCCCACGTTTGCGATAGATACCAGGCTCTGAACATTGCCGCAGCAGTTCATCCCGATGCTTTGTGCATACGAAAAATTTGGTCTCCTCCACGCGCCAGTGAGTGCTGTTACTCTTTTCCATCAAAAACAAATTGTATAATAAAACAAGCTTTTGAGAATTTGGAATATAGAGCTCAATATAAGATGTATACACTTACGAGCAGTGTTAATATAGGCAGCAGAGTAGGGATCACGAGACGGCATTCGACAGCGCCGAGGATCGTCCTGGTTTATACCTGAAGGACTGTACTGTGTGAAAATTATGTACAAATGATAATTTATCCTGAAATGATACTTACATTTCCCCTGAAACTGATATATGGTCCAACATCACCCTCTCTTAGACTTTCCATGGTCAAAGCTGCATCCATCCTTCTTGAGAAGTAACTATTAAAGGATGAATACAGGGAGCTTATGAAAAAGGGAGATACAAAAGTGAGATCTGGATCTAGAAAACTTAACAAGAATGTAATCAAATTTGCATTCTGTATATCTGTGCTCAGATGACTGGTACATAAAGGAAACTTGAAATCTCGTATAACTATAAAAATTCCTGTCAAGACTTCAAGATAACCAGAGTCAATTGTGAGTGTCTAATGTCAGTTTCATTCTTCATGGTTGTTGCTGTATGGTGAAGCAAGGTTTGTAGATATGGTCTGAAGCGTTTGGCTTGGAGAATGACATGGCAGGAAGGGCAAAAGTAGCTTGTTTCTCTCCTTGTTGGTTTACAGACCTCACATAGACGTGTTGGTTTCTGCCTTTTCTCATTAGGAAATATCTCTGTAGGCCAGTGATCAGATTTTAAGTACTCGAGACTGGTTGGGTTGTCTCTGCGGAAGACTGGCGAAGATTTCTTTCCCCCTTGGTCCAGGCTTTGGTCGATCGGTGACTTCTAATTGTCTTTCAGAGAGAAATTGCCCGATATCGTCAAGTATAAAGTCAACGTGTGTGCAGGGCATGCCAGTAACTGACCTGCATACAATGTAAGCATTTGTCATTGCCAGGTCACATGATTGGAACAAAGAACATTATAGACTGAGGGCCATACATCAAAAAGGAGCCTAGTTTTTCATTTTTGTGCCTCAAGTCTTGTATCTACCTATACTATGTATTTGGGCATACATAGTATAGACCAAAAAGCAAGATAAAACTAAGTATGTGAGAAAGATTATTTTTGACAAGATTTATTGTACACTTTAAAAAGAAATATTTGAAACTTGGGATTTAGTTTCAGTCTCAAGAAGGAGGAGTATTAGTCTCTTGACTGACAGCCAGTCTTCCATATACTCTGCATGACCATAGTCTTCCTGACTGTACAATAAGGACCTTTTCACTATTTCCTTCATCATCATGGGAAGCAAGGAGGACTCTTGTTTGATCTCACCAATGACTGTACCGCTTCACAGTCTTTTCCAACTGCCTGCGCTAAGGACTGTATATCTGTTAATGCTGATGGAAAATTTGTCGCACATACACTACAGTCATCTTCATAAGGTGTGATGGTGTGCAGAGCTATGTTCACTCTCTTAATTTGTCATCTTTTGGATGTTGTGTTTTTTTCCAATGGGTCAGTGTGCGGTAGCACAAAGTACTACTACTAGGAGATGGTCGTGGCTTGGTGGTGGGCCCGGTGGTAGAACGGGTAGATGACTGTGATGACAATCCTGAGCCTAAGCCATATAAGGCTGAGCGTGCAGATGACTCCAGAACAAGCCCTGGAGGTGGATTTAAGGCAGGTCTCCCTCCCAAAAACTGGTGGAGCTCACTGTAAAACGGGCAGGTCACCCGATTCCTTCCGCTTCTGCTGTTACTTGTGTTAACTTCGTTATAGGCGCTTGTCATCGCTCACATTTTATTTTTATTTGAGTGTGTGAGTGATTGAAGCCAGCAGCAGCCATGCTGGCACTCATTTCTCTGTATACCTTTTCCCCACGTGTACGATTCGTACCTGGTTTAGAACATTGCCACAGCAGTTCGTCCTGACGCCACTTGCATGTGAAAAATTTGGTCTCCTCCACGCGCCAGTGAGTGTTGTTACTCTCTTCCATCAAAAACAGATTGTATAATAAAACAAGCTTTTGAGAATTTGGAATATAAAACTCAATATAAGATGTATACACTTACAAGCAGCACTGATATCGGCAGCAGAGTTGGAATCGCGAGATGACATTTGACAGTGCTGAGGATTGGCCTGGCTTATACCTGTACAGCTGACAATTTATCCTGAAATGCTACTTACATTTCCCCTGAAACAGATATAGGTCCAACATCACCATCTCTGAAACTCTCCAAGGTCATAGCTGCATCCTTCATTCTTAAAAAGTAACCATTAAAGGATGAATATAGTGAACTTATGAAAAAAGGGAACTATTAAAAGCGAGATCAGGATCCAGAAAACTTCCATGAATGTAATCAAATTTGCATTCTGTATATCTGTGCTCAGATAACGTGAAGGAAACTTGAAATCTCACATCACTATAAAAATTCCTATCAAGACTTCAAGATAACACTGCACAGAGTCAATTGTGAGTGTCCAATGTCAGTTTCATTCTTTGTGTTTGTTACTGTATTGTGAAGCGAGGTTTAGATAAGGTTTTATAAAGCATTTATTTGGCGCAGAGAACAACATGGCAGGAAGGGCAAAAGCAGCATGTTTCACTCCTTGGTGGCTTGCAGACCTCACATAGACGTGTTGGTTTCTGCCTCTTCTCTGTTGGAGGTATCTCTGTGGGCCAATGATCAGATGTTGAGTATTCAAGACTGGTTGGGTTGTCTCTAATGAGGACTGGTGAAGATTTCTTTCCCCCTTGGTCCAGGGTTTGGTCGATCAGTAACTTCTAATTGTCTTTCAGAGAGAAATTGCCCAATAACATCAAGCATATTTAAAAGTCAATGTGTGTGCAGGGCATGCCAGTAACTGACCTGTATACAATGTAAGCGTTTGTCATTGCCAGGTCACGTGATTGGAACAAAGAACATTATAGACCGAGGGACATACATCATAAAGAAGCCTAGTTTTTCATTTTCGTGCCTCAAGTCTTGATTCTACACTAGTTTTTGTTATACTTCAAATAAAAAATTACTAAACACAAATTTATAACTCATCAGTGTCATAAAAGTTGCACATTTATAATAACCGGTATGCTGATTTTAAACTATGCAGCACTCTCTTGTGCTCAGATAATTATATTGTACCTGTGTTGTGTCTACAGTATCACTGCACACGCTGAGAGCCAATTCAACTATAGTTGTCTGAGAAGGAATTTACTAAGCTTTCCAAAGGTTGTGGGAATACTTTTGGGGGACATTTCCTGTATCATCGCCATACCATCAACAATCCAAATGCTCCCTGGCAGAATATCAGCTTGTGGAAATGGTTGTACATGAGTTTCAATGCAATGGAGCAATGTTGATTTTTCTGTCTTGGCAAGCGATCCATCTAGATTTTCCAGTTGAAAGAGGAAGGGGCCCAAGTTATACATCAACATATGGTGGATGATAGTTATCACACTTATTGGAGAATTGAAGTGTCCTGTGACACAAATACACTAAACAAGAGTCTGTAATACAAAGTCAAATCATAAAAGTGATAACATCAGGCTCTAAATATAAGTTGTCGGTCACACTTAATGAAAACAGGAATGACACAAATATACTAATTATCAAACTTAAACGCACAACTGATCACAGTTGTCAGACTCATGGAAAAGTGCACCGTTAATGTCATAGATGTATTGAATTAAAGTAAGAACTTGTAATACACAGTCAAATGTATAACTGATCCCATCAGCCTAATATCAGTCGTCGCATCTACTGTCCAAATCCATGACTTGCATTCCTGATCATGAAGTACAGTCCCATGCCTAGTGTCTTAACGCGAACAGTGCCCATAGGCATTTTGAGTTGATTGCAGGTCACAGCACCTTCTGAAACTTTGCAGATTGACGTGCATCCCGGATATACGAGTTCTGCCTGTGCAAGGATTGCCTTGAAGATCTTAGTGCACAATTTCTCTTTGACTGTCCTTGACTGCTTGCTGCCCACCGGTCCCCCTTTTGTAATTACTGCGGGCCAGTTCCTCGTCAGTGTAGACTTTTTCCATAAGCCTCAAGATGAAGTCCTTTAGGTTGTCACTCTTTTGGGTAACATTCCATGTACTCGGCACGAGTCAGGATGTGAGCGTCAGCTGTTCCTCCAATCAGGACATTGATGCTGTCCAGGGCAACAACACTGGGCTCGCCAGAAGGGATGTGATGGCCATGTACAAGTGCCACCTGTTCACATAGAGAGAAATAAAGGTTAATCCCAAAAGACAAGAACTATGAAAAAAGGGATAATTATTATTCATTTAACCATTTTTCGTAAACAGTTTAGATAAACACTAAATTGTTTTCATAGTTAAGTAGAAGGTAGATCTTTCAAATAGTAATTAGGCCTGATAAATATGTACTAAGATTTCATTTAGTTTGAGTCTGTGTCGTCAACAGTGATTTGGTCAAGAGTGCATTTAATATTTAACAGTTATGAAAAGAGGTCATTTGCACTAATTTACCTCACATGACATCTAGCTTTTTTGGAGTTATTGGTGCCTTCACCATGTGGTCCCCCATCTACGTAACTGGAGCAAGGCCTCCAAATAAGCTCTTGTCTTTCTATGTGGCCAGACCCTTTGCATGGTGGCCAAAGTTTTAACATACTTGGAGTTTTTCTTCTGCTGCCCTAGTATTTCCCTCTGGGAAGCATTAACATCATTGCCATGTCCAAGTGCCATCTGTTCAAAGAGAGAATGGAATAAAGTTTAATCCTAAATGGGATAATAAAAATGATAATTATAAATGGGAACATTTTTTAATAGTCTACATACAATATCTAATTGATAAGATAAGTATCATGTGGGTCTTTCAAAAAGTGATTAGGCCTGATAAATGTGTACTAAGATTTAATTAACTATGCGTTATTATACCTCCATTTATGGGACTTCTTTCAAATGATCATAATTAAGTTATAATATACATAATCTACATTTTCACTTGTCAGTATTATTTGATTTATTGTATGAAAGCATGTACACATTAAAAAAATGCTTCATGCCTTGTATGAATTGATAACAATTGTACTTAACACATAAAAAGGTTTCCTTCTGATCTTCACAGAATTCTACAAATTGTGTGGCTGATATCAAGGTGTCCTTTTTGATTGTCCTTGACAAAAACTTTACTTCTTCCCCCACCAACATCTGACTAATCACGTTGCCTGTGACGTGAAGCACCAGTGCCACACGTAGAAATATGGTCAATCTTTATGGATTAAGAAGGATTGCCTTCCCTCGCTGCAGCGGTGATTTTTTCTATGTACTGTTCGTTGATATCGTCCAGTTCCTTTTTAGCATCATCGGAAAAGATGTATTCCTGGCCATTCTCATGCAGCTGTGCAATTACAGAGAGTATGACAATGAGACTTGGCTTCCCAGAGAGTGTCTCCCTTGCCTGTCTTGTCTCACTTGGAGTCGGTTGAATGCAGTCAGGGAAGTGAAGAATTAGTCTCTCCAGAAAACTATTACCACAATCAAGACTAGTGAGTAACTGGGCCATCGGGCTGGGCTGAATCGCTCTTAAGATGTATAGAACACGACATCTCTTCGTATCTCAGGTGATCTTCTGGAAAGCATAAGTCACTGAAATTTGTTTGCCTGAGAAAATTTGGCTCAACGTCGAAATGTCTCCTGATGCCGTGTCTCCATCATTCTCCATACGCATGAATATTTCTATCTTTTTGGATTGAGGAGGTGGATGGCCTTCCTTTGCTGCAGCATTGATTTGCTCGATGTATTGTTCGTGAATATCGTCCAGTTCCTTTTCAGACTCGTCTGAAAAGATGTATTCCTGGCCATTCTCATGCAGCTGTGCTGTAATCTGAAGTACACAGTGAGACTTGGCTTCCCAGCAAGTGACTCTCTTGCCTGTCTTGTTTCACTTAGAGTCGGTCGAATGCAGTCTGGAAATGAAGGATGAGTCTCTCCAGAAAACCATTACCACAATCAAGACTAGTGAGTTAATTGGGCCATCGGGCTGAGCTGAATCACTCCCAAACGAGACATCTCTTAGTATCTCAGGCGATTTCTGGAAAGCACAAGTCACTATTCAAAAAATTGTTCACCTGAGAAAATTAGGCTCAACATGGAAATGTCTTCCAGTGCTTTGTCTCCATTAATCTTCATCATACGTTTGAATATTTTAGAAATCATGCGGGGAATTAAGTACTTGTTCTTGGCAAAAACAGAACTATGTCAAATGGTCATTCTTCGTCCCCAATTTGGACAACACCACATACAATGTACATCTGTGTAATTGTCTATACCTGACTTCCCAATTCTTCCACAGTCATCCATGTCTTGATCTCGAGCATTGTCAAACTTTGCGATGACTGGATTGGGTCCCCACTGGCAGTGAACAGAGCTCTCAATGTTCCACACTGCCTCTTCAACTTTCTCTTTGCATGCATCCACTTGCCTTCTATTGTGTTGATGTGGAACCAGGGAAGCAAAGGATGAACCTGATGCTCATGCACAATTCCATCTTGCATGTATACACCACTATCCATCCTTGTAATGTCATAGGATGCTGCCTACCTATTGCTTACAATATGGCTCCCAATGCATTTACAAAGAGTTGACAATGATCTCCTAAAATCATTAAGTGCTCAAGTGCAAACCTTTCCATCCACCAGTGTGTAAAGGATCTCCTACTCCAAAAGTATTTCTTGGCCTTTTCAGGTCTTGAATCTTTACCAAAATGAATTTGTTCATTTTGTCAAACTCCGTTTTCAGCTTCTCAGCTTGGTAGCCTTTCTTGGTCCATTGCTGGTGGAAACATTCTCTAGTAATAGAAGGAAAAAAAGAAATTTCGTGTTCCATGTTGCCTTTTCAACTTTCTCTTTGCATGCATCAATTTTCCTTTTATAGTGTTGATAAGGAACCAGGGAAGCAGGTGCATCGGAGGTGGACCTATTCGCCTCGGAGCTGAATGCTCAGCTACCGAGGTACTGCACGAGGGTGCAGGACCCCGCGGCCTGGCGGCTGGACGCCTTCTTCCAGTGGAAGGGATTCAGAGGCTACGCATCCCCAACCCGTCCTTCGTAGCCAAGAACCAGACGGCAGTCTCCAGACCGGTTGAGATTTTTATCCAACCGCTCTCGGCCCACTCCTCTATTGCAAAGGATAAGGTCTTGTGCCCAGTGCGAGCGCTCAAATATTATTGGGCACGCACCAAAGACCGACGCTCCGGAGATTAGCTCTTCATTGTCACGAAGGAGCCCTTTTCTCCAGCTTCGAAGGACACGATTTCAAAGTGGATCATGGCCGCTATTAACACAGCCGGCCCAGATGCCCTATCCCCCAGAATGTCGCCCCATGCACACGATACCAGGGGGATTAGCGTGTCCTGGGCCCTTTTCACAGGAGTGTCGGTCGAGGAGATCCAGAAGGCGGCCTATTGGCGCTCCCGAATTCCTTCATCTCCTTCTATCTTAGGGACATCCCCGCCGCAGTGCCCTCCTTCTCTCGGGCAGCCCTCCTGTCGGCGGCTCAGTCCCGCGAAATACACCGCTTTACAGCCAAGCCTCCCGCTTTAGTCCATGTCGGTCTAGCATACTACAACAGATAGGTGGTCGGATGTACTGATAGTAGATCTTGAGGATCAGGCGTGATCCTATTATCTACGAGGTACATACGACCACCTATCTGGGTCCCCCCCTCCTTCCCCTCGCCTCGCCGACGCGACTTGACTGTGTGTCCCGGTTGCGAGTGCCTTTGATGCGTGGAACTGGAGGAATAGTCATGGCGGGTAACAGGTTACGTGCGTACGTCCCGGGGGACACATGCGGTGTAAGGTAGGCCATCAGTGTAAAAATTTAGTTCGATGTATGGGCAATTATAGGGATATCTTTCCTGGCTGAGAGCAACGATGCAGCCCACTCTGGCAGGGTCCGCCTGAGTTCCGGATTCCCTGTAATTGATATCCATGACACAAATTCTTACAAATTTTGCACATTTCCTATTTTCCGTTTTTTTTTTTTTTTTTTACAGAATTTTCTGCTTTTTAAAAATGAAAAGGGAAAATCTAGTCATGCTTACTTTAGACAATAATAAAATATAATTTTAAAAACTGTATACCCCCCTTGCCCCCAATGTCAATGGAGGGGGGTAATTACCCACAATTTCAGAACATGAAATGGCGGTTCTCCACAAGACTGAGCATAGAATTCATGTTATTGCTGAAATAGTCTGTTACTGCTTCACCTTCCAAAGCTCTGATACAAACTTCCAATTTTTGGCTTGATAAAATATCCATGTGTATCAAACATTTTGAAATCCACTCTTAAAAAGCTTATCATACGATTGACAATCTGTAGATGTCCGAATTTTCACACTGTAACATTGGCAATTCGCCAGGGCAGCAGCTGAGCTGCTGCAAGCAAGAGCACAGAAGTGTAGTCTCAACCGCTCTTTGTTGGTTGTATACCTGCTGCGATGTGGCGTGTGAGAGCCATACGACAGGCGTAGAAGTCCGCATTTCACTGACTGTATATTAGGGAGTTAAGATCGCACCTTGACATAGTCGACATGAACCGATGGCGTCATTTAAGGCTACGTTTACATGGTGCAGTGGACGACGTTCACCTGTCTGAGATGACGTGAAATTGGCGGGTTAGGAGTTCTAAATACCGGTATGGGTAGTGAACACGTCGACGTACTGTTGAGAGCGAGGCACATGCACAGTAGCCCTTTCATTGCAGGCAGACATGATCTCGACTTCGTCCACTTGTGCACGTTCACTGAAATCTTAAATGGGTGCTTCCTTGGAGACAAGATACAGTACAGGGTGCTGAGTAAAGCTAGGTTGTTACTTGCGAATTTTGTTACGGGGCTTGCTCTGGATCTTGAAATGACCAGTCATGTTGGGATGACACAGCTGGCTGCTGGACTTAGAGTGCTGGGAAAAGAAGGGGATATGAAATGAAGATGTGAAATACTGGGGTAAACTTCTTTTTGCTACTAACTATAAGTTACATCTTAGCCATATACTGAGTATCAACACAAGAGTTTTGGGTCAATTTAACATGAGTCTCAAAATTAATGCTCATCTAAGTTAACATATATGCATTACTCTTCTTACCCATCATTGCTAATTTTCTACGGCAGGGTGCTAGGTAAGCATGTGCCCGTTTGCCCTGGGCAAGTCAAAGTCGGGCAAGTGTTTTGGAGCAAAGGCAAAAACTGATTGCTCAAATCAGGCAAGGACAATTCTCAAAGTAAGGTGGATTTTTTTTTCTTAATATTCCTCAAATGCCATCATTATGCAGTTAATGAATTTGATCCTATCAAGGTAGGACAAACTGATCATCCAAATGGATGACTTGGTACTCTGTAGTTACTACAAACTTCACACAAAAGTATATGTGACCCGCTACAACAAAAGGATCCTAAAGTTACTGACGGCTGGGCCGAGAAAATCGAGTTTGAAGTCACATCATCAAAATTGGTCGAAACAACCTGATTTCTGTTTTTTGCATAATTTTGTAGTTTAATGTTTTGTCTATCATCTGCCGAAATTTTGAAGTTAATGATCACAGGAAAGACAAGAAATCAGCATTTTTCTGGGCCATGGTTTTCCGACTGTCAACATGACAGAAACGTGTCCGATGATTTTGATTTAGCGCCGCAGCGAGACTCCACCCCTAGCAACGAGGGAGTGATCTTATTGGTCAGTGCGTGGCATCTTGATTACTGATTGGTCGTGCGTAGACCGCTGGCGCTAAGCTTGAATGAACATCACGGAGGTCGCTAAGAGCCTAGGTGCCTAGGTATTTGTACTCTGAAACCTTTTCAACTGGGCTGCCCTGATGGATGTTATGATAACAACTCCTGCTAGAATAGCAGGTACAGTATATGACAACTGTGGGAGTTCTGTTTGCTGACTGGCTGCTGTGATGAAAGTTGCTATTCCAGCAGCAGTTGCTATGGTATGCAACATGTTAACATGTTTTTGATGGGTTTTTGGTAGGTAGTAAAGGAATGTAGAATATAATTTGCTAACAATCTTGCGAGAACTACAATATATTATAGTTCGCTCTGTGGTGGCACCATTAGCTATGACTTCATCTGCCATCCACTTAAACAAGTGATCCAGGTCTTTCGTTTTTGATTTCAGCACCACATGTTTGATGTTGTGCCTCTCTGGTGACCGGTCTATGAGCACAAAGTTTCTGAGTCCCAAATTACCAGACACATCATGTCGAATCTGTTTGGTTGTAGTTGCAGTCAAAGCCACGGTGGGAATTGACAAATGCAGTCTGGCCCGCTGA
Source organism: Diadema setosum (assembly GCA_033980235.1). Taxonomy (NCBI): domain Eukaryota; kingdom Metazoa; phylum Echinodermata; class Echinoidea; order Diadematoida; family Diadematidae; genus Diadema; species Diadema setosum. The sequence goes on from CM067064.1 coordinate 19,387,829, forward strand.
CTTCTCCCAGCTTGCCATATGCTGCTGTAAGACAGCAAAGCCTTGTATCTCCTTCTTTCCGAAATCAGGTATGCTCTCCCAAACAGTAAAAGCTGATCCAGCAAGTCTTGCTGGAAGAAGGGAGTGTAGCTTAGTTGAGCTATCCGGAAATGCTTGTGCGGCTACTTCGAATCGATGTACCCACTGGTGGAAGTCTTTTCCATCTTCACCGATAAACACTTCAGGCAGCTCAAGACGAAAAGATGTCATGTCGTGAAGATGATAATCCAGTTAATAATCCAGAGTTTCAAATGAATCCACATATATCAATCAGATATCACCACGTGAATCCACTCATTGACCAGATATTAACACAGCTACTTCAAACAACAGATATGAAGGAGGGTGAACAATTCTCATGCAGGTCACACAAACTTGTTAATGTCGTGAGGTGATGTTGGTCACCGGTGTAGATTGTGTAACAATCTTTGGGTTCGGACTCAAATGAATGAGTATCAGCACTCAGAACGTTGTTATTGCTAACTTTATTCTGACGTCACTGATGTCATACCCAAACAACAACCCCCAGGTCTGTGATTACAGTGCACTCCCGTCATAACGAACACGGTTATAACGAAATTCCGGTTACAACGAAATAAAATTTAGGGCCGCAACATTATCCACTCTATGTATTTTTATTGTTTATTCATTCGGTTATAACGAAATTTCGTTATAACGAAAGAAAACTGCTGGTCCCGAGGACTTCGTTATAACGGGAGTCCACTGTACTGTCCTGAATCACACGAGTGGACATCAGTCAGGCAGGAATACCATACTCGTGAAAACATCCTGATATAAGATTGAAACAATAGTAAACATATAACCATATATTCCAAATTATATACAACATAATTATAACCGTATCCGGGCAATTACCCCGAGAGGGCAATTACCCCCCGGCCAATTACTGGTTGGTGGTAAGGTTAGAGTAGAGATTAGGGTTAGGGTTAGGGTTAGGAGTTTGGGTTAGGGTTAGGGTTAGGTTCAGGATTAGAATTACGATTAGGGCCAGGGGAAGGATGCGGGGGAATTGCCCAGGGGGTAATTGCCCTAGACTCAATTATAACATGTGCACCGTGCTTCAAAACACTGAATACATACTAAGCTTATTATACACAAAGGTCCTAAATACCAAAAATGAATCATGTAAATCTATTTACAGTGATAGAAAAACAAACTCAACATAAATTCTCAGTTATGCTATATAAACCATACAACCCAATGCACTGACACAAAACCAGGGAACCTATTGTATACCAAAAACAATTAAGTATTAAATCACAATCATTTCCGCTAAATAGTTTATACATGTTACACGCTGTCTTCATATTTTTGGTATATGTTCTGCACATGGGCGCCGCCATTTTGTTCGTGCATGTCTAGTGCGCCCTCAACGATCTATAGTCATATACATAAAATTAAATGTGCAGTCTGACCAAGCAATCATTTGTAAAACCTGTCGCAATTTGGGTTATGCAATATCCGTTAAATCAATGGCTCAAAGTGCACAAAACCATACATACAATATATTCCAAAGAATATATTGCTGCTACAGATTCAAACAAATCATAATCTTAACACACAGAATTATAAATCTGGTTAACTGTAGTAGCTGGAATATCAAACAACCAAATCAGATAGAATCAAGTCAGATTCTTCTTCCAAAATGCAAGCAATCCTATATGACACAATGACTAAGTAATATAGTCAGAAATTTTGTATTCCATCTGACCATATAACTTGTGATTATATGATTAAATTGCCAGCTCTGTCTCTCATTGTATATACATACTACAATGTATTACTAAGAACCATCTTACATGTAATCAAGTATAGCTTGCTGGACTGTCTTCTAACTTCTGTTCTGACTAAAATGCAGGAATTACCAACCCAGACAAATCAGTTTTAACATAAATTGTCAATGAAACATTAGACAAGTGTACAACAGTGCAGTGAATAAAAGTTACTGCATCAAATCAGTAAGTAAGAAAGTTGTAAAATGTTGACAACTTACAAAAGTTCCTCCTGCACTCACAAACTGCATCCAGCTCCTCCAAAGTTCAGGACAGCAATGAGCACATGTTAAAACTTTAACAAAGACTTCTACACTGGGAGTCTCATCACTTTACTCCAAATTCGATATTGAGGTGCCACGCAATTTGTATCAAAATTACCCATCCCTTATGTGCATCATGCATATTTTATAATAACCATCTCGCCTTCAACAAGTAATGATTGTACACTCTAAAAACATATTGGTTGGAATAGCCAATATATTGGTTAAATTTAACCAATCTCATTGGTAGATATGTGTCCAGCCAATCTCTTGGTTACAGTAACCAATCTCGTTTGGTTCAAATATCAACCAATCTACATTGGCTGCACATTTAACCAACATGGATTGGTTAGTTTAACCATAGATTGGTTAATCTAGTATGGGCTATATATATGATGCAACCAATCCACATTGGTTGAAGGGACCAGTGATATTGGTTGGGATTTAACCAGTTATGCTGATTGAAATTGACCAATTATAATGGTTGCAATTTAACCAATTTACATGGGTTGAATTTAAGACAACACTATTTTCAAAGAATACACATTTTATTAATTTAGAAAGCACACACATAATACATGTATCTACGTTACATGTTGATTGCTTGCATTTATGAAGTGATGAGCCTTAAATTAAGGTAAATACAATGCTGAGTCTCCAATACATGTAATTCATTCTGGGTAATCACTGTCAGAGGTGGCACACAAGTAAACACAAGGTACAATGTATCATGTTTTAAGTCACCCCTCAGGTGACATTATTGTTTTGTCACAACACTGCATAATTGGCATATATACATTGAATGATCAGATGATGTCAAAATTTAATATTCAGAGCACACACATAATAAAAGTATCTACATTCTATGTTGATTACCCTTGCATTTGTGAAGTGGTGAGCCTTAATTGCTACACCATGGGTAGCATTAAATGAAGGAATTGTGATACAATGCTGAGTCTTCAATAGTCATTACATGTACTCCATTATGGGTAATCACTGGCACACAAGTAAACCCAAGGTATAAAGTATTGTTTTTTTAATGTATCGTCACAACATGTACTGTATGTACACTGAATGATCTGGGGCCCCACCACCATGTGGTCGAATTAGTATATTGTGGGAAATACATTTACAATGCAATGATTTCATTCATGTATAAATTGAAAAATACAATTCAAAACTTCATGGCATTAATTTGCGTGCACCCTTTCAAGCTCTCCGTTAAAACATTATTATTATCAGAATATTCCAATCGGGGTATAAACCAACCATTAAAGTGCATAATATTTATTATAAGATTAAAAATATAAAAACTTGCGAGTTCTGCAGCCCACCCCCTGCACCTGTTCAACTATACCCCATCCCAAATTCTCAGTGCATTGTCTTTTAATTTAATTGAATAATGAGATTTAAAAACTTAATCACATCAGTCCAAATCATATTTAAGAGTTCATTACTCGTGCAGCCAGGGGTTCATATATGAATAGACAAGGGGCCTAGCAAGCACACACAATAGTTCAGATTTACGGTGCGTGCTCACCACCACCCATTTTAATCCCCTTGGCTACGTGAGTGGAGTTCATGTACAATGACCGTATACATATAGCACATAATTCTGGTGCTATACCCCCCTCCTGCCTCCTATTTAAAAGTTTATCTCACTACCTTACTGTTGAACGTATGAATTGAATCTGGAACGAATGATTGTCTAAAGCGGGCACGGTTGGTACGGGGGACACAGAGACGTACGCCTGAACGATTCAGATTGTATTCTTCTTGGATCAGTTACACACGAGAGAAAATTCGTAACTTGAAACATCATTGTAATGATGATTGCAATTCCTCTTTAGAATTATCGGGCCTTACACATGCTCGCTCGAAAACTGTGATTAGAATTCGAATTCTCGAGCGAAGGCGTTACGTAATCCTTGGTGACTTGTCAATCAAAACAACGAGGTTCTATAGCGCGCGCTTTCATACTAGCTGGCTCAGCGCAGCTCAGCCTCAGCTCGTTGCACCTTGATCAGCCACTCGGCAACCTTTTTTTACCGTTTCGATACTCTTTGGGCCGAGGCCGAAAGATCGTGAATTAGGTCTATCCTTTTTAACCGGATTGTCTTTTTCATCCATTGTAACATTTTCAGCAATTACCTTTCCTTCACCGCTTGTCTTCATTTTTCTTTTCATCTCTCGGTATTCCCCCTTCATCCTGTTTATTTTTTGTTTTACTCTCGATGAGGGTCGGGCCTGGAAGCCCATTTCCGTCAGGTGGGTGGTTATTTCTTCGAATGCTCGCTGGGAACTGACTCGTTTGTTTTTAGAGTTGAGTCCCAGCAGCATATTCTGTATGCGCTCTGCAGCCCATAGTTCCACAGCACATGTCGTTTCTTCGGGCCCCCAAATCGCCCCTTCCCTTCTTCGTCCACAGGCATTCTGATGATGAGTTTGTCACCAGAATATCAACGGGTGGTTTGTTGATTCAACTGAATATCAATAATATATTGTAGGTGAGTTGTGGCAGCTAGTAGAATATTATCAAGACTTGCCGAAGATTTATAAGGACTCAGGCTGTGCACACGATATGCAACGCACAACATGCAAAATACAATACACATAAATGTACACATAGGTACACACACTGCGATCGCAAATAGAAACGTACGATCGAGTGCATGCATGCGGCGCGCGTATTATCTACGGAAGTGCTTGAAAGGTCACGTAAGCTCCGCCCCTCAAAAGATGTTTTGGAGGTCAAGCATTACACATGCAAATTTCGCACCGTAATTTGAGTGAAACTTCACTAGAATTCACCTCCGGACTAGAATTTGAATTCGTGATTGTGATTAGCATTCGTGATTCTAATTTGCTTCCACACGTGCTAAAAATTCGTCATTAGAATTATTTTTCACTGGAATCATCATTCAAATGACGAATTTTTGACCGTGTGTAACCGCTCATATAGAGGGTGAGAGGGATCTTTCATGATATTTCCAACCTGGGATAGCATTCTTTCGATATACAATGTTACAATTGTAGGCAGTTCCGAACCGATAATCTTTTGGGCGATTTTGTGTGCGCAATCAATCTTTACCTTATCTTGTTTTGTTAAGGTTCCATAAAAGCAGATCAGGTTAAACGTGAGTATAGATTGAATGATCGATTTGTAAAACAGAACAAGCAAAGTTTTGTCTGGAGAAAGGTTGTTAAGTTGACGAATGAAAAACAGTCTTTGGTTTGCTTTCTTTTGAATCATTGTTGTGTTTCCGGACCAATCTAGGTTATTTGTGATTTTGGTGCCTAGGTATTTGTACTCTGAAACCTTTTCAACTGGGCTGCCCTGATGGATGTTATGATAACAACTCCTGCTAGAATAGCAAGTACAGTATATGACAACTGTGGGAATTCTGTTTGCTGACTGGCTGCTGTGATGAAAGTTGCCATTCCAGCAGCAGTTGCTGTCATAACAAGTCTTTATGAAACGGGGCCCAGATGTCACAATTAATAGCTCGATTTACTTGCACGCTACCCCATATGTAAACCGGTTTTAACAGAACCAAGATTCCATGGCATGACAATGCTGTACAAAAATGTACTAGAAAATCCCTTGTCCCTTAGGGTGACTAACTCAGCTATACATAAGTATATATAGCTTAATCGAAACTATAGTTTCGATTTTGTTGAATTTTGGCTTCGTTTTTGTCTTCAGTAGCTCTGAAAATGGGTGGAAAACACTGCTGCTACGGAACATACAACAGTATGACCATCTCACTTCAAACTTCAATGATTTTAGGCATTACTTGGAGTATGATTGATTGTGAAATGTAAACTAGACAACGTATCTCTCATAATCGATATGTTTCCAAGGATTTTTTTAAAGTTAGACTCAGACTGATTAGACTTCATGAAATAGAATGACGATTTTGACCTATTTTTCTATTAACAATAACAGTTAGGGGGCCTAACGTTAGCCCTATGTGTCTAGACTAGATAGATCTAGCCTAGAGTAGGCCTAGATCTAGCCTAGACGTAGACCTAAAATTAAAAACATAAACAATGATAGACCTACCCTCCCTGACATTCGCAGTAGGCAACATTCATTTCCCCCGTTGACTTATTCATCATGACCCAGGTCTGGTACGTTGGTTTGTTGAGGTACGTCCGGTTGGCCTAACCTCACCAAGGAAAACACGAAAAGGGCTCGTGTCCGAAACTCATTGAACTTCAGGCTTGAAACACTCCCATCCGCGAAAAGACGGTAGTCCTCAAATGACTTGTATCCCTTAGCTTTTCCGGTCATAGTCAGTCCGATTGATGATCAGGTAGTTGAACACGTCAAAGAGTCCAAAATCTTGAATACTCTCGAGGTTGGATGTAAACCCAGTGAGCTTGGTAGGATCGGAGAACGAGCAGCCTACCAGAGCAAGGCTTCTCCTGCAGTGACCAGCTGGTGTCCGCCCGGGAGAGGTCGCGTCGGGATCGATGAGCAAATCCAAATCGGCTACGGCAGTTGCACTAGTTTGATGAGTTTCTCCTTGTTGTAGCCACTTGTGCTCACACCTCTATCCCTCAAATACTCAGTTAATTCTTTAACTGTCCAATTCTTCCATGGCTTTATTTGTGTAATTTTGATTCAATTATAGCTAATTGTGGTAGCTTTCTTGTTATTGCACAGGATTACCAACCTCGGTGTAAATCTGAAGCAACTTGATACATTTGGCAAGGCTTGGAGGTAGCAGTTCTCTTTGTCACTGACAGACACATTGAACTGATTACGAAAGACACTGCTGAGCAAGAGCTCTTTATGTAATATTGTACAAGTTTTAAAATGACATTTGACCTTGTCATGTGACCTAAAAGTGTGTCATAATGTGAGGGCTTCCATAGTGCACCTATGATCCAAGTTATGACTGAAGAGAGCTTGTTCGAACAGGAGCAATTTTAAAAAGGTTAACCGAAACTTTAACGGACACACGGACGGACGTACGGACATACAGAATATGGATCGTTATGTGTCTCCACGAACATTTGTTCAGGCGACACAAAAACACTGAACAATTCAAGAGACTAGGATACAAGGATGAACTTACTGAATGTGCAAGATGTCAGCACTTTGGACACAGTGTGTCCACCTTCTTTGGCCTTTGGGTAGCTGATGCGGTACATGGGGGTGCCATCAGCCCTGGTTGCTTGGTTTCGACCGGCGTTCTCATTCCAGTGCAACATGGCAAGGAACAATCTGAAAATTGTAATAAGTAGTGGAGGGGAGTTGACACAAATTGAACAAACACAAGCAAAATTAAATCCTTAGTCCATGTTGATCGCTTCATTATCTGAAAAGAATTGACATATGTGTATATTTGGTCTATTCAGGTACATTCTGAATCATTTGGAAAACAGTGAGTGAAAAACCCAAGATTGCTCTAAGGGTGGGGGTGGGGTGGGGGGGGTGGGGTGGGGGGGAATCAATCCCTTATCCCTTCAACTTCGAACACAATAACCTTGCGACATGAAAAGACCAGGCCTCAACACTTCTGGATTTGCTCCCCCCCCCCCCAGTCCGCGCTATCATTTGAAATCAAATTACCATCACAATTTCACATCCAATTTTGTAAACACATTTCACTTCTATATGTGCACAATTTAACGATTTTGTGTACACTTTTTAAACAAATTATTCAAAAGTATAAACACTGAACTATGGCCTGATTGGTGTCACTGTGCCATCCCTTCAGCCTGTAATGATTCAACTGAAAGATGTCCTTACCTGCACTTCATACCAGTGTACGAGAAGGCAAGCATTTTCGGACACCAATACAGCAACACACTGTGAAAAGCCTCCACAGAGCTTGTCTGATCCAGTGGGGACATCTTGATGTCGTTGACTAGTCTGGTCTTTGTAATTTCCTCCGACAGCTTCTCAAATGCCTTGGTACCTAAGGACATAAAATAATAAATAATTAGTACATGTACAAACTAAACAAGGCGGTTCTGGAACCACTAGTGTCGCCTGATCACGCATTCCACGCAATATACATTTTTGTTTATGAATGAAGTAAGCTTGCTTGAACAGGATCAATTTTTAAAAAGGTTAACCAAACGTACAAACAATTTGACCTCAAATTACCTTGTCATGTGACCTTTGACCTTGTCATGTGACCTAAAAGTGTGTCATAATGTGAAGGCTTCCATAGTGCACCTTTGATCCAAGTTTGGTTATGATTGAAGAGAGCTTGTTCGAACAGGAGCAGGTTTACCAAAATAACGAACAATTTGACCTCAAATGACCTTGTCAGGTGACCTTTGACCTTGTCATGTGACATAAAAGTGTGTCATAATGTGAAGGCTTCCATAGTGCACCTATGATCCAAGTTTGGTTATGATTGAAGAGAGCTTGTTCGAACAGGAGCAATTTTAAAAAGGTTGAACCAAAACTTTAACGGACACACGGACGGACGAACGAACGGACATACAGTATTTGGATCGCTATGTGTCTCCACGAAAATTCGTTCAGGCGACACAACATACTTGAAAGAAATCTGTTACTTTGTTGTTGCATTCTTGATCCTATGTAATATTTCCCATAAGGTAGTCGATTTTTGTGTTCATTTAATACAGATGAAATTAACTCACATGAATGTTACCAAAATCTTAAAAAAAAATATTGCTTGCATTTTGATTTTATATGTTTTAGATAGTCAATAATGCAAGCTCTTTCTTTGATTTTACCTTCTGCAAATATATCACTTTGATGTAAAATGTTAAAGGAGTACGTCATACGGGATCAATATCTTAAAAGTATGAAATGTATTCCTCCTATGGTAGAAAACCTAAAGGATTTGATTTCTTATCAGAGTAACCTAACATCATGCATTGAGAAGTGTGTTCTGAGTGAATGACATTCCTAATATATTGCACATGTATTTAATACTATTTTTTCCTTCTTCTTGCAACTTCTTTCTCTCAACATTTCAAAAAGTTTCTCCAGTATTCAATAAAAGTTGAAAACATGGCTATAGAATTTTCAAGTATAATCTTTCTTTTCATAATATACAGTGCTACCACACTAAGTTTCACTAACCTTGCCTCATCCACTCCCGTTGTCCATATTCCTCTCCATGTGCACAAGTAGGGAAGAGGTCTCCATGGTTGTCATGGACATTCCTAATGTGGTTTAGAATGGATTTGTACTTCGCTGCAATCATATCTCCATTGCCATCCGGACTTGAAGCGGCACACCAGTACACGTGGCTGACAATCGATCGCTTCCATCTGCCCACAACTTCACAGTCCTTCAGCTTGGCTACCGCATTGATTTTTTTCTTTAGACCTAAATGCAGTTATGTAATAAAATGTCAGAAGAAAAAAAAAAGGATGAAAATTTAATGCTTTATAATGGAGAAAGACTACGGTTCAGAAATGTACTACATGACTTTTCATGTGAACAAGATATTCACTACATTTGCATGTAGATTTACATGAAAAGGCACAAACCTCTCACTCTCATTGCAATTTTTCCTATTCAGACAGAAGAATAATAAAAAAGTGCTTCTGTGTGATCAACAGTTCTATTACACATTCTCGTAGGTTAAAAACAAAATTTACATTTTATTTTACGATAACATCTGTTCAAGCTTTTTAGATGAAATTATATCACAAACAAAACTAAAAGATTAATTTAGTAATTACATTTAATTGCCTGTGTAAATTACAATAAACCATCCATCCCTGTCTCTGGTTAGTTACTTTTAATGAAGAATGTGAATTTTTAGCATTTTTGGAAAATAAATCTTCAAACATGCCTTCACCTTTTGCGATGTGCCACACATCATACTTGTGTTGGATTTCAGGATAGGTCTCTCTCATCCACTTTGCGACTTGCGTGTGTCTGTCGGTCACGAGTGTGTCCACTTTCATCTGTTTGTCCTGGAGACTAGCCAGTGCCCTTGCGAGACCCTCTTTCTCCATCGCATTACTGTTTTTCACCTCATTGCTCTACATAAGAATTTATCTTTGGAGAAAAAAATAAAACTATTGACTTCTAAGTCAGAGGAACATGCATGAGCTTTTTATTGCTATAAACAACTGCACCCATTTTTTTCTTTTTGTTGTTCTTTATTATAGATTATCAACCAGCATTTTTGATCAACTCCAACTTTTTCTTTTTTTTTAAATTCGAGTAAAAGCATTATTTGATCAAAAATGAACTTTTGTACATACATTAAAATTTTGTAAATACAAGTGACATATTAACCCAGATTTTACACAGGCGAGGCGGAGCACCCCAATTTGCATCTCATTATCTGCCCGTTCTATTTGAATTCGTAACGGACTTCTACGGCAATCCGAAATTGTGGTCACTGAAAGTCAAAATCTTTACATTCAAGTTTCTTCGCTTTGCATGGGAGTTGTGAAGTGAAACTTTCCAGTCTATCTAAGTTTTCAATGAACTTGATATTCATGCAAAAAATATGAAATTTGATAAAATAAAACATGAGATATGAACCCGTTTTGAAATCAGAGTCACGAAAAACACGCTACCTATTTTTTTCTGACTGTGCCCTGGCCGGCATTCCATATTCACGAAATTCAGTATACATATTCACGAAGGTGCAATCCATACATGGTAGAAATTTTTGCTTGGGCCATCGTGTAGTTTTGGAGATATCATTAGTTTTCTACAGGTCTCGTGAAAATTTTGAGTCAGCGAACTCAGAGCGAGCGTTGTAATTCCCATAGGGAATATGCGCATGCGCAATGCACGGTGTCGCAGCAGCTCGTGTGAAAGAAAATGCAGTGCACACGTTGCGTACGCGAGTATGCTTTAGCCATAGAGCTACACGGGTTGAGTGCAGCTCCGTACATATCAACGCAGTCATCGCACAAACGTGATCGTGACTATGTGGGACTAGTCTGCACATCATGCCATTGGTTTTCGCACAACGCGAATTTGACATCGTCTTCTATTTTTTTCTGACACAAGTCTGGCTGGGTGAATATCTTCATAATATTTCATACATAGATCAATGAGACCTTGATTTTTCGATATATTATCATAACTTATCTGGCCACCGGCAAAAATTTGAGAAATTTGGACGAAATCTAAGTCAATTTTTGCTCACTTTTCTTAGTCAAAATATCGCTAAAATTCAACTTTTTCTGATGATCAAATTGTTTAGTTATACATATGAGTACGTTAATATGTTCATTAGGATTAATAACCAAACTTTTATTTTTCAGAAATATTTGTCTATCGTGAGTTTTAGGGCAGGAAAGTTGTTTACCTTTTTTCGCACTGTACGAAAACATTATGTTTACTTTATGCAAATAAGGTGCCGTAGCCAATGGATTTCGGCTTGGTAATTAGGGTCCTCCGCCGCGCCTGTACAAACACCATTCAAATCATATATGTCATGAATTTTTTATTACTTACATACATTCCAAGACAGTCATTATACTCTTTGGTACTTGACATACAATTTACATATAAATAAAGACTTCATCAGCCTTACCTGAACTAGTTGGACATCAATAATCTTGTCCCTCTTCAGGTCCAAGAGAGTATATGAACCATACTTGGCGGAGTGTCCCGGGGAATCTGCTCGACCATCCCCCCCGAGTACGAGTGGCTCTCCATCCCGAACATCCTCGAGCAGCTTTCGCTGTTCCTCCTTTGCCACTCTAATTATTGCTGGCTGGAGGTAGTCCCTTTGATGGTCCATGAATGTCTGTACTGTGATGACTCTCAGGTTCATGTGTTGTAGCACACGGAGGATCTTGGTTGGGCTGCCTCCACCAAAGAGAATAGCTGCGGACAAAAGCAGATTGCCAGCCATTAGGTTTCCAATTTTGGGCTGGCTCTGCCATTCTCTGACATTGCCACATCCGAGACATGTTGCAACCACCTTCAGCATGGAGCCGTAGGATCTGGGGCACACCTTCTCAATACGAACATTTCTTGAAAGGCAGGAAATGCACACTTGAAACAATTCAAGAAGTTTCGATTCAAAGACGATAAACTTCTCTTCCTTCTCGGGGCTCTTGGGTTGGGACCTGAATGGCAGACAAAAAAAAAAAAAAAAAGAGAAAGAGAAAGAGAAGGTATGTATTAAAGTTAACTCTGTTAATAAAATACACTATGTACACTGCTGCATGAACTATAACTTATTTGAATTTAGATGTGCTAAGTGAATTTAAATTTATGTGATTAAGAACATTGTATGCAAAAATCTATTATACTGAAAGAGGTACAGGGAGCTCTTGGTGCTCACTTAATCACACATTTGCCTTTCTAACAAAGTCTCTGGTGCATCAAAGAAGGAAATATTCTTTCCCTAACTAGAATGATCCTATCAAGATATATGATGCTTTTCACAGAGGTAAAGGTAGAAATAATGCTGCTGTTTACATTTGGCTACACCCCCTGAGATACCAGCCCCTTTTGAAGTAATTTCATGTAAGGATGAGTCTATAAATTTTGTAGATTTGGGCCATGCATTTTCGAACAGAGGTTAAAATTATCTTATAATATAATATGAGGGGGCCACCTTGTACCATCCCCAACCTTGGTCCCAAAAGCATCGCCCTGTGGACTCCTACGAAAGAGAATGGAGAATAAACATATTCCCAGATTTAAAAAAAAAATAAAACAAAAAATCCACTCAAGCCATGTACATTAAACAGGGTTGAAGGTCCTTGTAACTTACGCTGCTGGCTTTTCCTTGTGTTCAGGGTCAGTCTCTGAGGTTGGTGTATAGGTGGGGTCTTTAACTTCATCATCTGGTTCTTCCCAGTCTTCTTCAGCTGGTTCTTCTGCACTGAGAGGTTCTTCTAAACTGAGTGGTTCTTCTGGCACCACCAGACTGCTTTTTTCGGTCTGAGTACAAGCATCACAAAACTGTATTTGGGCAGACACTGGCTGATTGAAGTCTTCTTTCTTTATACCTGTGATTAAAAAAAATAATGAGGGAAAAAATGCTTTTGAGTCATTTGTTCATTTCCTAATAAAGGAACATGAGATCAATGTTGTTAATCAACATTGAATATATATGTATACATCACTGATATTCACATGTGTCTGATAAACTCAATTAAAATTGTTTAGTGCCTGCCAATTATCCTGTGGGAAGCTTTGAATTACAAAACATCTGTCTCAATGTCATGTCCGTTTCGCTGGATTTGCCCACATGTAGTTTGAAATATGCTATTCATGTAGTTCAAGATTGTCCATGAAATATGTAGAAATGGATGAAACTAATGGAAACAAATCTTGTCCATATATTTCATTAACATGGATGTGATACAAGCACTGATTTTAAAGATAGGCATACTGTCTAACTCAATATGGAATTGCTGTACATGTACACTCGATTTTCAACTAACCTCTTGAAATAGGTATCGGCTTCACTTGAACTTTGCAGGATCTTTTACGCATGCGAACTCCCACTCTTCGATGAACCATCTGCAAAATTTCACACAGAAAGAGTTATTTGATTACTGGAATGAAAACACTGTAATGAGATATGATATTCAGTTTTTGCAAAGACCACTTCTTCATCTCCCTTATAACAACTTCCTTTACTCCCAGAAGTTTCTGGAACCATCACCATGTGACGATTCTATATGTAAACAAAATGCTAACCTATCCTGGCATGATGTATGACCAAGTGTTAACAGACTGGACGGCGGATGCACATTGTAAATGTGCCTGGAATGCAGTTTTACACACGCATTGCTTTTGGCTGCGTCTCTGCATGGAGACATTTTGAAGGGGAAAACCCAACTACATGTACATTATACAGCTGCCAAATTAGTCTAAATCAGTGTTTGATGTTAGTTACTGCACATTCTCTAAATAAAGCAGACAAATTATTTTGTCAGAACATATCAAGTGTCTGGAAACCCAATCCACCCCCCCCCCCCAAATATAAAAAAGGGGATATAAAATACAATTTTGTTTTTCTTCATGCTAATGCATAAGCCCAAATAAACAATGCACAAGTATTCAATGTTCACATCTATGTTATAGCAAACTTTTCAAATATAAAGAGGTCTTCTGCTAATTTTCACAAAACAAAATATCAAAATCATACAATACATGACAAGGGAATAAACTTGTGATCCACTTACCTTTACAGAATAGCGATACTGATTCCCTTTGCTGCGCTCTAGAATATCTTTTGCCAAATCCTTGGTTCTTTCCTCTGCAGCCTTCCTGCCATATTCCATGGTTATTTCTTTGATTTCCTATGAGTAAGATGATTGGATGCATTAACAGACCAATGAAATAAATGTAGGACACACTTACAAGGTACAATCCTACCCCCCCCCCCAAAAAAAAAAGGAAAGAAAAAAAAAAAAGAAAATGTTCATAAAATTTCTAATAAGTAATCACGGCACACATTCAATATTCCAGTACACATTCATTTTGGGAATGGCGTCTGGCAGAAGAATCACTGTAGATGATTCGCTAGCATACATTTCATATAGCATGCAGTCTGCATGCTTGATGTCCACATGGCACATGTTCATAAAATTTTTTTTTTTAAATAATAAAAACTGCGTTATTTGACAATAACGAAATTCGTCAGATCGATTGTCTATTACATACAAAGGATTTTAAGGCCTTATTCGACGTCTATATATACAACACATTTTGCCGCCGTTTGCAAATCCACAAACAGCCTCAAAATGGTCTGTATAATACTTCGACCTCTTTGACGCCATTTGCAAATCCACCAACGGCCTCAAAGTGGTCCGTAAAAATATTTGATCCCTTTGACGCTGTTTGCAAATCTACTAATTAATGTCTAGTATCTACTAGTATTATACTAACTTAATAAACCATTCAATTTTACTCAATTTAAAAAAATATTTCAAGCAAAACTATGTAAAGCTAGCTTGCGCATAGTCCGTGGAAGGAGACACAGTCTGGGGCCCACGGACTAGCTTGCGCAGTGTAAATTGCCACGCAAAATTTTGTGCTAAATATCAGTCATTTTAATTTTTACTAATTTTAGTCTTTTAGTTTTAGTTTATTTAGTTGCCCACCTTCATTCTCTGATAGGATGTAGATCTACGCTGATGTCGCTTTCTTATGTTGCCCAACATGCCTGAGCCGGAGGTTAAACTTGAAGTTGAACTGGTTGAAGCCTTGGAAGGCCCACATACGTCTTGGCCTAGGTCTTGGACATGATGATCACTGGGTTGAGTTGTCTTTTGTAGCTCGGCGTCAGTTTCAGAAGACGTTGAGTCTGGGTGCACACTTGAACTGGAACAAGGGGCAGACTGATTGACGATGACGTTGTCTTTACGGAAAATATGTGGAATAGAATGTGGAAGTAGGGTTGGGGATAGTTTCCTGAGTCCCATTCGATACATTTGGAGCTGTGTTTGATCGTATTGATCGTCATCGAAGTGTAGACTGCATACATTGATGTGCTTGACTTGTCTGTGGTCGAAAACCCGGTGTTGTTGGATGAAATGTATCCAGGCCATTTGTATGGGTGATAATCTCGATCCAGTCGATGTGGCTACCGGCATCGAATGCACAATTGCATCCCTGTGGGTGGATGAGCAGTTCATTACCATGCATCGATCCCCAGATGTTTTCTTCTTTTTCCCGGCATTTTTTTTCCCTGCCGATCCTCCATCGTCGGCCATGATCTTTCACACACAAAAGTAGATTTATACTACTCAGCTAGCAAGCTTGTAAAGTTGTAATCTACTTGTCTCCGACCAGTCTTGCTCAGTGTAAATACGTGTAAATGCACGTTGAGCTTGAGTAGAGCGAGCTGCGAGCAGGTATTATAGAGTCGAGATCTTCAGTGCCAATTGTTATTACATGTTACAAAGGTAATACATATTGTATAATAGTGTGTACTGCCTGCGCTGGATTAATAGACGGCACATGAGCGCATGCCAGCTACAATGTAGCTGCAGCTAGCGTGCATGCGCCAGCCAAAGGTAGAGCTAAGCTAGTAGGCTAGTAGCAAATGGAAAAAAGTCGTCTCTAAAGCGAAGTAGCGAGCAAAAAATCGTAGAGTATAGCGACCTACCTGAAAATTATGAGAAAAATATGCCGAGAAAACCTATGGTGGGTGCATAAAGGGATTTGATGCAGGAGGATGAGAGTGGATTTTTATCTAAAAACATGGAATCTGTACGTTTTTAGAAATAATGTGGTTTGGCAACATCTCATAGTAGTTGAGTGCGTAACGTATTGCTGTCCACATGAGAAACCCAATGGTGCGCACTCTTAAAAAGCAGAGACGCAAACTTTTCTGGCCTGCGCGTCATTGTGCGCTCGGCTCTTTGTGACGTTTCATTTGCCAATTTCATGAATGAAATGAGACCTGTAAATCGAGAAGTGATAAATGATTCTTCATCCATTATTTTGGGTCATTTTTGTTTTATTTTGCCATTAATCTTAGACTGCCATAAAACGAGACTTGAAACTTACGTCATATTAGAGAGGAGTATCTGACGTTTCTACATGACCAATTCATATAACACGAAACTTTCGGATGGAAATGCAATTTTCATTCTAATTCGTAAAATAGTGCTAAAATGCAACAAAATGCGCATGAGTCCACACTAAGAACTTGAACTAGAAGTGTGACGCTTAGACTTTATTATTAAACATGATATTGTAACACTGGATATGACAATCTTATGAACTCATTCACATTATTTGAAATAGTTGTCATCCCATTTTGTGAAACATATACAATACAAGATGTTATAACAATGTTCATATATTTTAGTATCATAAATGCCTGGAAACTCAAGCTAGACCGGACGATAACATAATTATAATCGGAATCGGCAATATCATATTACTGCATTTACTGAATGATAAACTATACCGTGTGTCATAAGTATTGTCACCCCCTGTGTCAGGCTCTTTCGGCCTCTCTCCTTAGTGGAGTAGTGATATGAAGTCAAACACACAAACAGGGGGATTCCTGGGTCAATAAACTTTCATGCAATGTAAAAACACATATACGAACGAGTGCATGAACGCACGCACTATCCGTCGAACGCTTGCATATTACGCGTGTTCACTCATGCATTGTGTGTGTGTTGTGTGTGTGTGTGTGTGTGTGTGTGTGTGCGTCTTTGTGTTTGTGCTGTGTATGTACGTGTTTCAGTCTTTTTAAAGTATCTAAATAGCATAAGTATGTGACCTGCTGAGGCATAACATGAATGTGAGATCCTGATCGCGTTTAAAAAAGAGAGTGGAATTCATTGCAGAATCTCTAATAGCTTTCTCAGTAGACCGCTACATAAAATTCGGCACTAATTGCCGTCCATGCCGTCCCTTTCCAGTCCATTTCCACGAAAATGCATCATTTTCCCAACATTTTGAAGAAATTCAAAGGCCATTGAATGCGGTCTTACAATGTCGTATCCATGTAAAAATTGTCGCAAAGATTATAAAAAATACCCCTCTCCAAAATGCAGTAAAATTTGGAAGATCGTTCGAGGGTTGTCATAGTAACAAGTTTAAATAAAGTAAAAATGAACCAAATTCTGGAATTACGAGAGAACGTCAACTTCTCGATGTGAACAGGTTTGATCAAACGCAAATTGACCAAGTCATACGTCATAAAAGCAATTGCGCGCAGCTATTTGCCCGACGCGCGAACTCCTTTGTCAAAGGCGCATTCAGCTTTTATCCAAATGCTGCCAATTTATGATTTTGTTAAAATGATTCAGATTTCATGTTTTTAAAGAAAATTCAATATTAGGTCTCCTGCAAGAAATGCTTTTTTGCACCCACCTAACGACTATTGATCAGATTTTTCTCTAAATTTTCATGTAGGTCGCTTAGCTCTACGATTTTTTGCCTCCGAGTTACTGTAAACGTGGAAATTTTCGCGGTACATTAATTTTCGCGGATTTCGCGCTACGTTCGGCTAGCGCGAATTAAAAAACGCGCGAATATATCTTCACAATTTTCTATGCACATTTTGAACGGGATGAATTGTGTGCGCTTCATCGATGATACTGCTACGTAGTACAATGTACAGGCATGTTTACGCTACTAGTACTGTGCAAAGAGACGATAGATTGCTGTGTACTGTAGCATGCAGTGTGCACCGCGCGCTTCCCGCACCGATGCTACATTCCCCCGTGACTACGGTACTACAGTCACAGCTGTACTACGTATTTGAGTGCTTGTACTCGCAGTCGAGCCGCTCGCTACGTCGCTTGTCGTACACTGGCATAGCAAGCTATGTAGCAGAGGCTTTGGATGAAAGCAGTGAATGTGTACTACAGTAAAGTAACCTGCTGCGGAGCGCGAATTTAAGAACCCGCGAATACGTTTTCGAGCCGCTCAGCGCGAAAAATTAATCGCGCGAAAATATTGACGTTTACAGTAGGTCATTTTGCCGTTTTGCTTCTAGCCTATAGCTAGCTAGAGCGAGTCGCCGTGCATGGCCGTGGCCGCCTGAGCAGCGGAGCCTCGGCCGAGGGCTCCCCTCTCGTACCGTCCGCACCGTACCGCGCGCGCGCTGGCACGTACAGAGTCGCATCACTCGCGGATTAATCTTTTACGCGGGACGTTATTTTTCCAACCAAAATAAAACTAAAAAAGTCCTCTCAAAATTCTAAATTTTCTGAATATTATGTGATGTATCAAAAAATCGTTCACTAGAACATTTTTTTCTAATAATTCTTAAACAAATTAGAACATAAAATCCATCATAAGAGAGCGATATGACGCAATTTTAAAGCTTTGACAGCACTGCATTTGCGTGGACATAAGAGGGAATACCCTTACGTGACATCATAATCTAGGGGTCTTGACTCAACGGGGAATAAGGCTTCGATATTTTGACGAAATTTGAACGCATATTCCTCAAAAACCAACCTTTTTAGGGGTTTGAAAGATGTGAGATAGGAAAGTATGGTTAATAAGCCTTTCAAAAAAAAAAAAAAGTCCAGTTTTGGCGATCGGCTTCTTATGTGAACTTTAAATCAATCTTGACAACACTTCTTTAAAACAAAAAAAAGGTAAAACTCAGCCATTTGACCATTTAAAAGAAAAAAGAAAAAAACACAATGTACACCGTTGCATGATTCAATTACACAATTAACAACTTTGAGCACAAACAACACAGCATGGATGTGGAAGGTTTTGCACTTCAGGTTCACACCCATAAGTCTTTTTATCCGATAGCAAGTACAGCTATACTGTTACTGCCCAAGTTGGCCCTCACCTAATTGAGACATGTAGCAGTTTCAAATCCTTTGCCATCAGTACAGCATAGGAAGCTTCCCCTCTACCAGCACAGCAACTCGCTTGTGCAAAATCAAAATGCTTTACGTGAACTAGTATATGCTGACTTTCTTGCAGTTTATACTTGTACCCATCATGAATGTAAAGATACAGTGTAGCACAGAAGATCACCCAAGCCCAGTCATCTGGTTCTGACATACAAATGTACATGTACTTGTACATTGTACATTACTGTACAAGTATTTCCTCAGTTACGCCGTGATGGAATGACACAGGACATAGTGACACTTCTTTTCCTCCAGTCAATCTTTAAAGTAGCTAACAAATCTCTGCACTGATGATGATGAGTCTGGCTGAATATGATGGTTCTCTCAGTTTTACATCTCTTTCGCTCACATAATTCTTTCACTAATGTGAAAATGTCTTGAAATTTTCCTGAAGTGACAAGCTGACAACATACACTTTTTGTAACAGCAAATGTTGGGCCAGGGCTCCCTGGTTGGGCCTATCTGGAGCTTGTATGACGATTTCAAAATGCTTAAGGCCCAAACTCTCAGTGAGGTCGTCATTCTCAGAAGGCAAGGAAAGATGTAGGGCTCACTCGTAGCAGTCAAGCTCACAAATGGTATAATACCAGGTACGTGGCATAACAGACTACAGCTCTGCAAGTCGACCTTAGCTGGCTTCTTCTAGTCTTGTCCTGATATTTAAAGATAAAACAAACAGAAAGAGAACTTCGAGTAATCAATCAATTTTCAATGTTTGATGTTAAAGTGATACATTCTTACAATCACCAAAAACATTAAGATACAATTTTCGAAACAATGATATTGAAGTTACATTTTCATTGGCAGAAAAAAAAAAATGCTGATTCGCGTTATATTGTACAAATATGTCGAGGCATGTAATAGTTACGACTTTGAAAGAAGCCTAAAGTTTACCACCACTATAGGAATACGTAATGACCAAATCTTTTGATGGGCGTGAGTGAGAGCCAATCAGAACATGTAAGCTCCGATCACGCCGACCGACCATGAAAGTCGTAGGAATATAGGTTCCCCCAGAATTTCGGGGGAAACTCGTTAAATCTGCCGAAGTGTACTGGACTGTTCTCAGGTTGTGTGTCCGTACGGTTAGTGCTTTATAGTATTGTGTCAATGGTGTAACTGATCTGTGTGTGAGCCGAGAAGCGCGCACGGGTAGCTCGTAGAGAACAGTCCAGGCAGTGGACTAGGCCCAACTATGCGGATTTCAATGCCAGAATCTGTGCTAGCGATTATATTAAACTGCCACAAAAATGTTGATTAGATACCTTGGCCACTTTTTTCCCAATGTTTTTGGCACCATGCCAAACATTCCAGCTGTGCACTATCTCTGGGTATTCCCTCTCTGTCAAGAAACAAAACAACAAGTAAAATCTTTGAAGTCTGGTGATAGTATTGTCCTGTTGGTCAACTGTGTTCTTTTTCTATGGACACAAATGTGCTGAACATTATTACATTACAAGGCAAACACTGGGACACAAGACACATTGTAACTTTAATCAGTCAAAGCCAGGTGCATGCTACTTCATTAACCCATGCTTGACATCCAGGCAGAAACCACTTTTCAACCTGTAAATTAATTTTTTCCTTCAATTACGTGTATAGTAATAGATTTTATTGCAAAATTGATTTTTTTTTTTACTGTAAAATGCTATCAAAGGTATCACATCCACAATGTACCATGTTTCTCTTTTTCCCCTCCTTCTTTAAGGTTAAAAACTTCCATAACCAAAAACACATAAGTTAAATATTTGGCTACGTACATCATCTTTCTGGTCTGGTGTCTTGTTGGGAGGCTTGGCTGCAAAGGGTGGTGTATTAGCGGGACTGAGCCGCCAACAGCAGAGCTGCCCGAGAGAACGAGGGCACTGTGGCGGGGATGTCTCGGAGATAAAAGGAGATAAAGGAGTTCGGGGAGCACCAGTATGCTGCCTTCTGAATCTCCTCAACGGACACGCCGTTGAATAGAGCCCAAGGTGCACTAATCCCCCTGGCATTGTGTTCACGGGGCGACACGCCAGGCGAGAGGGCATCCGGGCCGGCCGCTTGGATGGCGGCAACGATCCACTTAGAGATGTCTCTCGAAGCCGGCAAGAAAGGCTCTTTCGTAATCACGAAGAGCTGATCACCAGAGCGATGGTCCTTAGTGCACACTCAATAGTACTTGAATGCGCGCACCAGACACCAGACCTGGACGAGAGTCCCCTTCTCTTTATATTCTATTGATTAAATTAACCCTGCACAAGTTTAGTTTTCTCTAAGTCAAAGCTATTTCTTCAGTCCAATCAACTTAGACAGGGCTGATATGCACTTTCTATGCATTCCATGTTTTAACATTCAAATAAGGTAATGCACGGCTGCTTATGAAAACTTCAAAAGGCAGTTTTATTTCATTTTTAAACAGAATATGCTTACTAAGCAGTGCTGTGATCACTGGATAGGCATCAGTGATCACTTCTGCAATCTTCACACCCTTGCTGGATATTGTTTCAATGGCTCGCACGAGGGCGAGGGTTTCCATGTTGGGTGACTTATCCCCCGTTTCCCTTTTGTCCACAAATTTTTGGACATCCAGGATATTTTGGGTCAAATGGTCAAGATCGAGTCATGTATGTACAATATTGTGCACTGAATCCTGGGGAGTCATTCCTCGTATCACCTGCAGTCAAGAGTATAAGCAAGGAGGGTCTTGAGGTTTAGCTGGACTGTGTGAGATATTTGAATTTTGCTGTAAGCTTTGCCAGGTGCCTTTCCACAGTATTCACTAAACCGACCTAAACCTACATGCATGTTTATATTTCAAGGGCCTCGTAAACAAGGAAATGAAATAAAGATTCTATTTTGGTTAACAGCATAGTGGTAGTATTTGCAATGCTATACATAAATCTTCGACAACAACTGAGTCAGCTTATAGCATTCTACAAGTGTGTACAGCAATGACAACAAAAAATTTTCTACTGTAAAAGCCAAGAATGTCTGCATGCATTTTAATTTTGCGAATTTCTCTAGAGCCAAGAATCATGAAATTAAAATGCAAGATAAAGTTTTTGTCTACCTACATGTATTGAATGCTGCGGCAATGCGCAAAAAATCATATATTGGGTTTGTACAGCATCTTCACCCAACACCCCCAACCAAACATTTACCAGTGTTACACATACAAAAGCACTGCTGAAAACAAAACTAGAAATGTCACTAAAGTGGCTAATATGCCTCGGCTATACTATGTGGCTCTCCTACTGGGTCAACAGATAATGTGAGACAACAGTTTCACATGAGTGGCAAAAAAATTTAAAAATTAAAAAATTTACAAAAAAGACATCAGACATGATTGAAAGTTTAACACAACCACAAATGTATCGAGTGCTTATATTCCTGTAACCAGTTTTCATTGCGGATGGTTAAATTGTTCTGAGAGCAGGTACATGTACAGTTGAACCTCTATTATCCGGCCTCCCTTTATCCGGATCTCTCTATTATCCGGACGCAATCTCGCCGTGATTTTTTAATCTTTTTTTAATAATTACGGGAGGAAACACACATGAATTACATATACTTGATACATTTCTTAATAATTATTTTGGTAAATCATCCCAAGAATTTATAAAAGAAAATGATTTCCGCTTGCAAACACGAACCTCTATTTTGGGGTCTGTTACTGAGTGTAACACTGAAAAGGTCGCAGTATACACATTACTACATGTGGTACTACAATGGGCTACATCAGTACATGTGTATTTGTATGTACCATAGAGCTCTATTATACGGTATGTAGATGTATAAAGCATTGAGTCTCCCGTATCCGGCCAAATCCCTTATCCGAATGAGCCCCGGTCCCGACTTGTCTGGATACGAGAGGTTCAACTGTACTTGGGCTCGGAGCATTTTCTCTCCACCTTTGACCCATTTCGTTATGACACATGTACTGGCTTATGTTACTTATCAACAACATCGATTACGGATGAAAACATATGGGGAAATTGGAAGGGAAGCCGATGGGTGAACAGACGACCCCATATTATGTTGCCTTAAAGTAGATAAGTATAAAAATGTGAATCAGTTCACATGAAAGCTACCGTCTGATAATTGAAAAGCATTTGTGAAAAGTACACCAGCAATAACACCATGCATATCCTTACCACACACCACAACTTCCTGGCCTTCCACATCCTGAACATTCTTTTGAAATATCCTTGCAAAAGTGGCCTCGACTTCTGGACAT
Organism: Diadema setosum; assembly: GCA_033980235.1. NCBI lineage: Eukaryota > Metazoa > Echinodermata > Echinoidea > Diadematoida > Diadematidae > Diadema > Diadema setosum. Next base: position 19,411,435 of record CM067064.1, read on the forward strand.
ATGTTATGATGTTGGAGGGCATAGAATAGTTTTGGGGTAATGATGTGCCACCCCAGGATGTCAGTCATGAATTTCACTTTTCGGAAATTATTTCCCGAGAGCAAGATGGCACCCCCGACGTGGGTTCTGTTCAATGTCTCTTGGAGACAATACTTGTCAACGTGGCCACGCCTACAAGCCTGCATCAAGTAGAAGTAAAGACCAAACATTTATTCACACACAAAGTATTAAAAAAAAATAAATGATTTCTTTTTCCTTTGCTATTCTCATGTACAGATATCAAATGTGTTTACGAATACTATAATGCCAAAAGTCAAATCTGTCTACAATTGCCACGTACCCAGGGAAGTCAACATGGTTTTAATTACAGTCTGCTGCTTTAGAATAGTTCTCCAATATATATTTGTGTGTGTGTGTGTCTGTGTCTGTACATCACATACATGAACATACTTATAATTTTTACGTATATGAATGATTATCACCTATTTGCAGTTTTACAGACAACCAACTGCACAATTTATCCTGAAAGTGACAAAGGTCATTACCCCCCATTTTCTTTATTGTTTTGCAATCTGCATTCATGTAATGCACATTATGACTATATTTCTTCAGTGCCCATAATATACAATGTGGTAGCATATACACTGATAAATTCTGTGCAAATGCCTGACATGGCTCAAACGAAGGGATTTCACCAAAGCATACTGATCACTACAGTATTCATCTAGGGTGTTGATCTTGATGTATAGTCTGGTCTTGACACTAAGTGATAACATTGTTCAGTTGTCTTACAATACCCTTTTTAAAAAATGTGTCAAGAGAAGGTGCTGTCAGGTAGAACTTAAAATGAATAAAAGTACTTGTATCAAAAAGGATGAGTTTTTATTTTGCACAATATACCCATTCGATACGACCTGTTGTGCCGACAGGACGAACTGTGATGTCTGTTCTGTCACCACGGACTTTGCATGTTGGCCTTGCTGCAGCTGCCAGCTCCTTAATGATGGAGTCAGTCACTAAATACAGCTGACACTGCTGAGCTTCCTCAGGAGAATCTTGGGCCCTCTTCCTCATATCCTGAAATGACTTGCTCTTTGATATCATCTTGATGCGCCACAATTCTTGCTGTATCCACTTCTCCCTTGCCCCCGAACAAATCTTTCCTTTAGGGCAGAATCCTGGAGCTTTTCAAGGGCTTCCTTTTTGTCAGAGGAGGGTGCAGCTTTGACTATCCAACTGTAGAGCCTCATCAAAGCTCTGCTAAAATCAATCAAAGACTCATGTTCCTTTTGATTTCTGTTGTAGAATGCTTGACTCAGAGCAGGAAGCGATTCTACAGGTGCAAAAAGGGACTGAAGAATATCTAACATTTTGCTGTAACTCTTCTTGACATCATCCCCTCTACACAAAATCTCTTCTTTCGCAATTTCGCAATTTTGAAATATCCCTGCAAAAGTGGCCTCGACTTCTTAACACATGTGATGATGTTGGAGGGCATAGAATACTTTTGGGGTAATGATGTGCCACCCCAGGATGTCAGCCATGAATTTCACTTTTTGGAAATTATTTCCTGAGAGCGAGATGGCACCCCCGACGTGGGTTCTGTTCAATGTCTCTTGGAGACAATACTTGTCAACGTGGCCACGCCTACAAGACTTTGCATGTTGGCCTTGCTGCAGCTGCCTGCTACTTAATGATGGAGTCAGTCACTAAATACAGCTGACACCGCTGAGCTTCCTCACCGGAATCTGAGATAAGTATAAAAATGTGAATCAGTTCACATGAAAGCTACCGTCTGATAATTGAAAAGCATTTGTGAGAAGTACACCAGCAATAACATCATGCATATCCTTACCACATACCACAACTTCCTGGCCTTCCGCATCCTGAACATTCTTTTGCAATATCCCTGCAAAAGTGGCCTCAACTTCTTAACACATGTGATGATGTTGGAGGGCATAGAATACTTTTGGGGTAATGATGTGCCACCCCAGGATGTCAGCCATGAATTTCACTTTTCGGAAATTATTTCCTGAGAGCGAGATGGCACCCTCGACGTGGGTTCTGTTCAATGTCTCTTGGAGACAATACTTGTCAACGTGGCCACGCCTACAAGACTTTGCATGTTGGCCTTGCTGCAGCTGCCTGCTACTTAATGATGGAGTCAGTCACTAAATACAGCTGACACCGCTGAGCTTCCTCACCGGAATCTGAGATAAGTATAAAAATGTGAATCAGTTCACATGAAAGCTACCGTCTGATAATTGAAAAGCATTTGTGAGAAGTACACCAGCAATAACATCATGCATATCCTTACCGCATACCACAACTTCCTGGCCTTCCACATCCTGAACATTCTTTTGCAATATCCCTGCAAAAGTGGCCTCAACTTCTTAACACATGTGATGATGTTGGAGGGCATAGAATACTTTTGGGGTAATGATGTGCCACCCCAGGATGTCAGCCATGAATTTCACTTTTCGGAAATTATTTCCTGAGAGCGAGATGGCACCCCCGACGTGAGTTCTGTTCAATGTCTCTTGGAGACAATACTTGTCAATGTGGCCACGCCTACAAGACTTTGCATGTTGGCCTTGCTGCAGCTGCCAGCTCCTTAATGATGGAGTCAGTCACTAAATACAGCTGACACCGCTGAGCTTCCTCAGGAGAATCTTGGGCCCTCTTCCTCATATCCTGAAATGACTTGCTCTTTGATATCATCTTGATGCGCCTCAATTCTTGCTGTATCCACTTCTCCCTTGCCCCCGAACAAATCTTTCCTTTAGGGCATAATCCTGGAGCTTTTCAAGGGCTTCCTTTTTGTCAGAGGAGGGTGCAGCTTTGACTATCCAACTGTAGAGCCTCATCAAAGCTCTGCTAAAATCAATCAAAGACTCATGTTCCTATTGATTTCTGTTGTAGAATGCTTGACTCAGAGCAGGAAGCGATTCTACAGGTGCAAAAAGGGACTGAAGAATATCTAACATTTTGCTGTAACTCTTCTTGACATCATCCCCTCTACACAAAATCTCTTCTTTCGCAGCCCCTCCAAGGTGGTCAAACAGGCTCTGAGCTTTTGATTCATCTCTCAGCTGGTAGTGTGATGCGTAGCTATTGAAATCCTCCAGCCTCTCCTTATTATAAAGCGGCTGATCACCAGAGGAACCTTTGAATTTAGTCAATTTTACAGGGGGTGGAACAAGCTGAATTCTTAACCCTTGCAAAGCACTGGTGAGCCCCTGGATCATCGCACTAACATAATTTGCTTCACCTATCCTGAATAAGAAAAGCTCTTTAATTATTCATTTTTATAGTGCTTTCCATGTGCTGTGTTTCTCTCTTTCTTGCCAACCGTTCTTGTGGGGTTTTTTTTTTCTGATTCCTGCCAGATGACAAATATCTTGATCTCATAGAGAAGTTGTACAACCTTGATCAAGTTGATGGTGTCCTTTGGGAAAAGGACTGGAACCAGATGGTTAGTTCCCTTCCCTGTCTGATAACAAATTTCCAGATCAGATAAAAGACTTTGATGGGCTGGCTCTCATTCTCGCTAGCCATGTCTCTATCCATCCATGCATTTTCCTCCATGTCTCTCAATTCTTGATTTGATAGCCGACTTTATTCCCCTCCTCTTCTGACATTCCATAAAGTCAGCCAGGTACATTATGAATTAACCCCTGCCTGTCCTGTGACAAGCGGTGTGCTTGACAACTTATCGCCTATCGCCAAGAATGTCATGAAGTAAATCATAATGCTTGAAACTCTTCCTCCCTGCACCACTCCTTTCGTTCGACCTAAGGTTTGCATGGTAATTTCTTTTTAGAGCTTTTATTTTATTTTGAATGGAGGTATTGCTCCGCTCGTACCCATTCTCTCTCAAATATGTGGCTATAATTTCATGGGCCAATACTGCCTTGACAGTGCCGTCCAGTTATCTCACACTTCTTCTCTCGACCAGCACTCGACCAACATGTCATCCTCTTCTGTCCCCCAACTCTTTCCTCTATCGTGCCTTTCCACTCCCTTGGTCTTCTGCTTTGCCTTAGGCATTTCTACAGCTAGTCCACAATCACAGCAATTCCGAGAGATTATTAAATGCTATAAAACAATCACAAATTCAAGAAGAGAGCAACAGTTGCATGCAAGAGGCGAGGCTGCACGTACGTACGTGTACTGTGCATGTGTGATGTATTTACAACAAAGGTCAGTGCAGTTCAGTATGAGTACATTATTCGAATTCGTGCATGGCACGTGTATGTAGCCACATGTACAATAGGTGACATTACATCATGGATCTGTAATGTTACTAGTTTATGCCTACAACGTTTAGTCCATGGTTATAATGCTCATCGCGATAATCGGCACCGTACCCATCTGTGTACAGACGAGATTTCGCGCGCTCTTACCGGAAGTTCACCCACCAATTGCTGGGGCAGATTCGCCTTTCTGTTTACACCTACAAAAAATTGCTGTGTCTACCCCAGCTGGCGGGTCGAATCCTATAACTTTGCTGGGGCAAAAAAGCTGGGACAGTCCCACCTCGCGGGGCAAGGGTAATTGTGTTTACACGTAGAGAAAAAGTCGAGTCTGCCCCAGCTCGCGGGTTCGACCCGGGAGCTGGGGCTACATGTAAACGCGGAATACTGTATACGCCATATATTTCGCGAATAGGGAGTTCCCGATGATTTCGCGAGTGGTTAAATTCGCGACCTTGGAGTCCTGGACTGAAGGGAGAAGTGTACACGCATACGTCACATTCACATTGGGATCAGAGCCAATATTTTCGCATGTCTTTAATTTCGCGAATAGCACACAACTCGCGAAATTTGCGAAAATAAAAACCTCACGAAATATTTGGCGTATACAGCATGACATCATGCAGTTCTAAATGCATTGGAATCCCATATGATTTTTTCATCAGGCACAATGTCTATCATTTTCACCAGGGCAAATGTCTGCAATATTTAGACATTGGTCTGTAGAGGGAGCTCTGTAGTCTCCTTAATTGGACATGCTGATTTTATGGATGTCATATGTTGCCACTTGTCCCTGACTCCTACCCAATATACATGTACAGTTGAACCTTTCGTATCCGGACAAGTCGGGACCGGGGCTCATCCGGATAAGGGATTTGGCCGGATACGGGAGACTCAATGCTTTATACATGTACATATACATACACATGTACTGATGTAGCCCATTGTAGTACCACATGTAGTAATGTGTATACTGCAACCTTTTCATTGTTACACTCAGTAACAGACCCCAAAATAGAGGTGTATGTTAATGTTGGAAGTAATATGTAATTCATGTGTGTTTGTGTAGGATTTCTCAAGGAGTTGGGAATCCCCCTTTCCTCCCGTAATTATTTTAAAAAAAATCACGGCGAGATTGCGTCCGTATAATAGAGAGATCCGGATAAAGGGAGGACGGATAAGAGAGGTTCAACTGTACCTTCAAGCAGAAGGAAAGTTGAGCATGTCGGTCCTTGATGAATACAATTTTAAAGTTTACTAAATAATAGATGATTCAATGTCAATAACAAAACATATCTCACATATATGCGATCTCAGTATCTCACAAACAGTATAATCTGTGCATGTGGTGCTATGTTTTTGATGGTCTGCACCTTAGCTTCAACAAGTGAAGTAAAACAAGCTGTGCAATATCTAATTAATATTTGTAACACAACCTAATAATACCCCCATCCACACATAGTGTGTAGGGGGTATATAGCATATTTTATTTCGTAAGTCTCGACATCGAGACTACGCATTACTGCGTATGAGAATATAGGAGAAACGCATTAACACCGCGAGTTAAAGACCTTTGCACTTTCTGGATCCTAGCATCGCGAGTGCGAGTAGTTGTGCTGAGGTTGTCCCAAGGTTGTCCCAGATTGTCTGGTTTACATACGCAGTAATACGTAGTCTCTCCTCTTCGCCTTACTCATAAAATAAAGATCAAATTTCGAACAGGTAAGTTCTCATTTAATCTTCCTATTATAGAGCATAAAAATATTGTGGATTCAGTTAACTCCCTCTGTCTTTGAGCATTTAGCTTGAAATTTGGCACATGTGATTGGCACCACTATGGTGTGTAAATGTGCAAACTAAATCTTAATCAAATCTATTGAGACTAAAGAAAGTTTGACAAAGAAATAATACAACTTATGGTGAGTTAGAACAATAGAATATGATGAGAAGAGGACTTCCATGATCAATTCATCTGGGCAGCTGTTTTATTTGTGCAATTTTGATTCAATTATAGTTAATTGTAGTAGCTTTTTTGTTATTGCACAGGATTACCAACCTCGGTGTAAATCTGAAGCATTTGATACATTTGGCAAGGCTTGGAGATAGCAGTTCTCTTTGTCACTGACAGACACACTGAACTGATTACGAAAGACACTGCTGAGCAAGAGCTCTTTATGTAATATTGCATAAGTTTTAAAATGCATAAATCAATCTTGACAACACTCTTCTTTAAAACAAAAAAAAAAAAGGTAAAAGGAGTGAGCCCCTGGAAACAATAGCAACCCATCGGAAAGAGTGAACAGTATGTGGTTGCCGCAGACCTGCCACAGACCTGCCGCATACTAAAAGTATGCCTCAAGGAGTATGCCGGAGTATGCAGCAGAAATAAATTTGCCGCATACTTGCCACATACTCCTTTGCTGCAGAGAGAGTCTGCAGCAAGTATGCCACAACCTGTCATCATATCTAATTTGCATACAGTATGCAGCAAGTATGCCACAGAAAGGAACTCCAATTCACGAAGTCAGCGATAAAGTATGCAGCAAGTGTGCCGCAAGTATGCAGCAGAGAGATTCTTTAAGGTGGTGGGATAAGTGTGCGACAAGTATGCCATAGAAAGTCACTCGATTCTTTTGAGGCAGCAATGAAGCATGCAGCAAGTATGCAGCAGAGAGACTCTTTAAGGCAGTGGAATAAGTCTGCGACAAGTATGCCGTAGAAAGTCACTCTAATTCATTGAGGCAGCAATGAAGGATGCGGCAAGTATGCCACAGAGAGAATCTTGGATAACAGCTGAATAAGTCTGCAGCAACATTAGTATATGCCATATAAGTTATTCAAATTATTTGAAGCAGACATTAAGCGTGCGCCAAGTATGCCGCAGAGAGACTCTTGTTATAGTGGGAGTGGACTGCAGTTCCTTACAATTCTAGGTATCACCAAAACCTAAAAAATGCATGGATGTTGCTGTAGTGCCCCGTTTCAGGTGCAATATATAGGATAGATCGGTAACCCGGTCACTTCCGGTCGCTTTCATATGAACAAAAAGTCCCATTCATCCTTCCACCATCTCCACATGATGATCGACAAACATACGATAACCATCATCATTTCTGTGTTTCAGTCTCTACAATGTCCACCTACATTCTACAGTCAAATACATGAATACATTGGCACATGCAATGGGTGGTAGAGCCCTCAAATCAGTCTTCCAAGTGACAAGTTTCTCATTCAGCACCAACCCACTGGAAGTGAGCGGGTTCCAGAAGTAGCAAGAAATTATGCCGAAAGCGCTACATCCGGGTATTTTTTAAGTATTGGCGATACCAAGAATTATAAATGTAAATGAGATGAAATATTTTGTTGTACACTGGAACTCCATTATCACGAGATAAGAGTGTGAGATGTCTTCTTTGAACCAAATCAATGTCCCAAAACATTGGTACTTTTGAGCTTATATAATTCATGTATTATAATTAGAATTTCATAAACAAAGAAAAAAAAATGACTAAGAATCGGTTATTTGGTCACTAAACTTGGAAGTCAAAGAACTCCCATTATTTCAAAACCTGAATTACCATTGTATCCAACATTTCACAGTACAAAGGCAAATCACTCACAAATACTGTATCATTGGTCAGTTCCAAATCATACCACATGAAAAACAATGTGAATCTTGTAATTCAATAAAAATATATGTTTGATATAATATATGCATTGTTTTACAATACTAGTACCTCCAAACATAATGTTAAGTGAATTTTTTACTGTTTTCACATGTATTTTTTTTTTTTGTAAGAACTCCACCTTCAAGTATTACTTCTTATGCTAAAATCCTAAGACCATCATACCAAAATCAATGATATATAAAATGTTTCATTCATGGTTAGATAATTTGTATACATGTATCAAGACTACATTAAAGCACATAGGATTTTGGAGGTAACGTCGAGTTCAGTTCCCTTTAAAGTCATTGTTGTATGATAGTTAACCTCGCCTAAGTCGACTTTTCACTTATCTCGACAGGCAGATGAAAGTCCTGTTTTTTCCCCTAAGACTTGTTTGTAAATTTTCTTGCCCAAGTTGACTTCTCATGATTATATCGGTGGTCTTGCAATGCAGGATACAGTTATAACTGTTGTTGAAAAATGAAATATACATTATGCAGTGTAATCATTCATCTAAAATAAAAAAAAAAAAAAAAAAGAAATCATATGTGATTTCAACAACCGTAGGGCAAAATTTCAATGTAAGTTCAGAAAGGAATCTTTAACGATGATCTTGAATTGTGTAAAATAACTTTAATAAAGATATTTCTACTGTTGATCACTTTCTGTTTGATAGAGATTAAACACTGCATAAATTGTAAACATTGTTTGGTTCTGAAAAGTAAAAATACTATGTATGGTCTCCTTGATTTTTGCAGTGATCTCACAGGTCCACAGGGCTCTAGACTGGATACAGTGTATTGATGGTACACCACTGAAACCTGTGTATTAGCAGAATATAATCAGCATTATCACTAATATTTTGTTTTCCAATATTTTTTATGTTATAAGCTACATAAGATAGAAAGACAATCACTGATGACAATCATGGAATAAAACAAAAAACTTTAAAAATGTGATTGTCTCTTTCCCTTGCAATATTAGTGGAAGAAGTACACAATTTTTAGTCAAAGAAGTACGTAAGTACGTGATCTTAGTGGAAGAAGAACCTTCGTAAACAATGTTGATTATTACTCATCAAATATAGGGAAGCTTATAAGTGTCCAATTTTGTACCACATACTACCCCTATAATAACAATAAACATCACCAAGCTTGAATCTGATATTCAAAGATTTGCAATGTGCAGAATGCTTTGAATATTCAAGCCCTTGTTTCTTGAAAGTGGCATTATTTGACTGAGTTACTTTTACCACTAAGGTCATCAAGATCCTCAGCTAATCTGTTTCAAGAAAATTTGGAAATTCACATACATAATTTGTTTGGGCACTGCATGTATTAAACATCCGTTACTAGATTTTGTATCAGATTAATTTTATGCGTGGTTTTATCTGTAACAAATGCTGATAACAAGTTCAAGAAATGTCAGAAAGGAAGACATCTCTCCTGAATTGCATGGGGTAAACCAAAGACTAATAACTTAAGAAGTTTAGTGATTCCGAGAAGTATGCAGTGCATATAATCAACAGCTACACCTCTAACAAAGTTGTAGTGATGTAAACCCATCAAAAATGATGGCCCTTTCACACCATTTACACTTATCTTACTTTGAACTGCTTTCTGAGCATCGGACACACACTGGCTTTCAGTACGTGGATTACCATCAGGATTCTCTTGTATGTAAGGAAAAGTATGAACATTGCCTCCCTTTGACGTTTTTGTTGTCACCCCTGGTTGGTCACATTCGACACAGCTGGATTTTCCATTGAATTGAGTCATGTTCATGACAGAACTTTTCGCAGGAAGATTCGCACTACCATATAACAAAAGTCCCTTTACACATTTATGTCTTTCACCTACTTTGATTGAAATGGCTAATGCCCTTTTCCTCAAGGTCTTGCAAAGAAGATAAAATAGGCTTTGTGTATGTTGGGAAACGGGGTTTTGTCTCGCCAAACCATAATCCTGCAAATATCATGTTCTCTTTCCTTGTTCTTAAATGGAATTCCAATTCATTTATAATCAGATATATGGGCCAAAGCTGAAATTTGGAACTTATGAATACAGGGATCCCATCTGTGTTCCAGGTAAAAGATATATTATAAGGATCTGATAAGGGGCCGTCATTTTCAAACATGTCCTTGTAAAGTTTACCATCATATAGATCTTCAGTGTTGTTCTTATCCTTTTTCCCCCTCTTGAAATGGTGCTGCAACTTCTCATGAAAACTCTCTCTGGCAAACATAGATTGTAACTGATCTTTAATTGGAATTTCAGTGAAATATCCCTTTTCCCGCGACTTGTTCAGAGTGCGTCCGCATTTGACATTCGGACAAATTAATGCATGAGAATCTACTGGAGGTAGCATGTGCTGCAAAAGTGGCGTTTCTTCAAAGGACTTTTCAAGTTTGCGAAATATTTCTTGAACTTGGAAGAGACTCTGATAAGCTGGGTGACTGTCTAATAAATGTAGATTTATTGAGGTCAAAAGGTATGCTGGAAGCCTCAAATTTTCCTACGGGAATTCAGTCAAAAGTGAGCTTCCTTCGTTTAATGGCAATCTGCCAGTCAAAAGATTTATGGCAGTAGTGATTGCACATTATGCAAGCAGCAACAATTTGGCTTCTCTTTTGTTGTATGCATGTTTGCAAGTCGACTCAGCCTGAATCAAATCTATTCAGACTGAATAAATAGTTCTGACATAGAAAAAATAAAGGTACTCCTTCACATACATTGTAAGCTTGTAAGCACAGCTAGCTGCAGTAACTTTCTTCTGGGGTTACTCACCTCTATGCAATAACTTCCATCTGAAGCAATTTGTTAGATTTGTCAAGGTGTGAAGGTACATATAGTAGTTCTCTTTGGCACTGGCGGTCACACTGAGCTAAATATGAATCTGGCTAGACATCGCAGCGACAGGGCTGTGTATAGTTTACATACAATTCATACAGTATCCGATATCCAATGGCGGTTGAATAATTTCAGATTTCGCAAAACATGTGCCTGGTATTCGCATATCAGATCGACAGCGCACGCTCAGAGCGAGCTGGGGAGGGTGATGTTTGATGAGTTCTATTCATCCAGCTATGAATGTTTTGTGGTATCGACTGCAGGACAAATTGTTTGTACTTGGATGACCAATATTTTTTCGTATAACGTGGTTAGGCCTTTGGTTGAACCTATTCATCTAACGTGTCAAAAATAGCAGGACGAAGTAAATCAGTCAGCAGGATGAATTATTTATCAGAGTACGACGAGATTTTGTTTACAGTGAATCTCTGTTTAATTACTTTGATCTGATTCAAAGCAAACTTAACATTCTTTCGTAACTATTTTAAATCATTACTTTTACATTGGCTACTGTCGTCTGTGAGGGCACTACAAAACTCTGTGAAGAAAAACCTCCATTGTATCAACTTTTCTCGTAAGTACAGACAACTGATGCCAGAAAATGATATGTTTGTAAAATCTATGACCACTTTAAGTGTTAACATACGTCGTGTGGACAGACAAAGGAAAAAATATTACTTGTTTTACCCTACACAAATCTTGGATTTTTTTTCTGCAATATATCGTTGATGTTTCTTGAGTTCTTCCTTCCTCTCTTCCTCAGTCAGTGTCTGCGACTCCAGCCGCTCTTTGAAATAATCTAAGGGGAAAAAAAGACATATAAGGAACAGAGATGACTGAAATGATGGAAGAATGATGGGGTCAGTTTTGAGAAGAAGATTTTGTATATTGACTGCTGTGCAGGAATATGAAAGATGCATTATTCTTCATATTGAAAAAAAAAAAAAATTATGGTATCTCGGTATTATAAAGGATTTGGTCTAAGGTTATAATAACATCATTCATTCCAGTAATGACATGAAACCAAAAGACGTGAACACTGAGAATCAAAAGCGTGCCTTAAAAATTCTGTATGGTAGGGCAATTTGAGGGAAAAAGTGTAAAGTTCCACGATTCAAGTGCGAAATTGGAGATCAAGTTCGTATTAGTCAAAGCAAACTTGCTTTCTATGTCTCTGAAAATTCTACTTTCCACAATAGTCTTCAGAGTTCCGGGCTCATCTTGTATCAATTTTCACATAAAGTAATGGTTGATAACATGAGATTTGCCTCGTTCAAGGTAAATCCATGAACCTTACAGACGGTATTCCCCTTGTTTGTGCGATAACTATAATTCTTTGGACCCAGGTTTGAATGAACTCCCTTTCACCAAGTCCATCCGTCAAGTCACCCAGGAAATCGCCGATTTGGGGATCGAGGTGTTGTACAGTTGGGTCTTTTCTAAAGACTACGCTGTCTGTGTCATAATACAAGACCAACTCGTTCAGTCTCTGCAAGACAGAATACAATATTAGTCTTGCCAATGCCTTCGTAAAATGGCTTTTATGATATTTGTGTTGACGTTGTGGTCAACAAAGCCTTCGGCTTGAGTGAAATGCATTTCTACCATGTCATTGTTTTGAACTAGAATCTCTTGTAATTTGATAGTGCAATCCTTTAAGAAATCTAACACCTCTGTGCTGGTTTTGACAAAGCGACTTTGTTTCAGATTTGGTCTCTGGGCAAATTTCCGTCACAACAAATTGATGATGCCCTTGGCAATGGTGCATAAACCATGGTTTGTATACCCCCGCCAAACGAAGTTTGAAGGGGGTATATAGGAATCAGCGGACGGTCGGGCGGTCGGGCAGGCGGTCGGTCGGGCGGTTGGTCCATTGCAAATCTTGCGTCGCGAACTACTTCCTCAGTTTTCAACCGATTCCCATAAAACTTGGCACAGATGTGTGCCTTGGGTTGTAGATGTGCAAGACGTGCAAGTACGTTGCCATGGTAACGGCATATTATGGGCAAAAATGGGTACAAATCTTGCGTCGCGAACTCCTCCCACAGTTTTTGATCAATTTTTATGAAATTAGGTACAGATGTTCATCTGAATATGTTTATGTGCAAGACTTATATTTCCGCAGTGGCAAAAAGTGCGTTGCCATGGTAACGGCATGTTATTGGTAAAATATAGGGCAAAATGCTTCATGGCAAAACTGCTTCATCAGTGTTCTTCCAATTCTCATGGAATTCATATTGAATGTTTGTCTTAGGATATAGGTCAGCATGACACATTTCTTGACAGTGACAAAAAGTATGTTGCCATGGTAACAGCTCACATATTATGAGCCAAAATGATGGAAAATTTTGTGTTGCAAACTACTTCCTCAGTTTTTGCCCAATTTCCATGAAACTTGGTACAGATGTGTGCCTTTGGATGTAGATGTGCAAGACTCATTTTTCGACAGTACCCGAAAGTACGTTGCCATGGTAACGGCATATTAATGGCAGAAGATCAAGGAAAGATCTTGCAGATTTAACTACTTCCTCAGTTTTTTGACCAAAGCTTATGAAATGTTGTTTTGACCAAAGCTTATGAAATGTTGTTTGGCGGGGTATAACCAGTCGCTGTAGCGACATTTCTAGTTTGCAATGTTTTCAGGGTCTAATTGAATCCCCTCATGGACCGAATAATCCTGAATGTATTTTTCACGTTCTGCTTCAGTACTGGCATGGGTAGGGTAGCCCGAGGCTTCCTGCTTTATTTTTATGAAGCCGTCTATATAATGTGCAAACAGCCCTCCCGTTCTTGTTTTTTAATCGTACACTGTATACCTGTCAAAGTGCCATACTTTGATCATTTGAAATTGTGTATTCCCCATCTCTAAAGCTTTTTTCAGTTCCTCCAACATCCACACACCTTCCAAACTTGTGCTCCCTGTATTCGCGCTTGCAGGGCCCCTGATTCAAGGTATCGGCACAGGTCTTGTGTAGAGGGAAAGTAAGTTTACCCCCTGAGTGATGGGGGAGCAAGAACTGGAACAGACGTCTAAGAGGTAATACTTTACATTAGACGAGTCCAAAAATTTGTGACAGTGAAGGAAAGTTAGAATGGATAATTCTGGGATGGCTAACAGGATATTTGCCGAACTTATTGATGAATGGATAAAGACTGGTGAAATCATAAAAAAGGATTTTTTTTCTTCGTGCTTTGCCTCATAGAATAGCGAACACCCTCTGGTTCTTCTGCCGTAGAATGAGTCACGCGGAAATTAATAAACTCCCACACATGTTTTTCACCATCTTTTTCTGCTTAGCCATCTACATAACGACCGTGTGCAATTCCTTTCTCCACAGTTAAAACTATGTCGAACGTCAAATCCCGAAAGCTGGGCTTCAAAATGAAGCCACTCTCCAGCTAAGGAGGACTGTTTTTTCCCCCTTTCCACACCCTTCCTGGGGAATGAGCGCGATTGTCTTCGACTTTATGTCATTCATTCTAAACAAAAGATTGCACACGCTGGGAAGTGTCGGACAGCGCATGAATGGATCAATGCCTTCGGGATTAGCCTCTGAAGCGCTTACACTTTTGAAGTGTTTTCTAAATATCTTGCAGTTTTGGTGCAAGATATTGACATCAGTCTTGCAGTAGGCTTTTATTTCCTCCTGAAAGTTATAGACATAATTGCCTAGCGGGAGGTCATACCTGTCCTCGGTCGGCTATCATGGAATCCACGCCATAGAAGCATTTATCTGGCAATAGTCCATGAGTGGCATTATCGGGAGTATTGAAAAAATGGGAAAATAAGCCAAATGATTTGGGCAGTTTTGCCAGCTGCATCTGAAAGAAATTCAAAGAGTCTTTAACCTTGATTTTTGGCTCCCTTGTTTCGAGACTTATGATCTGAGCGCCATTCATCACTACGTGTGGTTCGATCCCTTTCTCTATCAGTTTGTTTTGTAGGAAATACAAATCACAACAAATTGATAATGCCCTTGGAAATGGTGCGTAAACCACGGTTTTTCGCAATGTTTTCAGGGTCTAATTGAATCCCCTCGTGGACCAAATAATCCTGAATGTATTTTTCACGTTCTGCTTCAGTACTGGCATGGGCAGGGTAGCCCGAGGCTTCCTGCTTTATTTTTATGAAGCCGTCTATATAATGTGCAAACAGCCCTCCCGTTCTTGTTTTTGAATCGTACACTGTATACCTGTCAAAGTGCCATACTTTGATCATTTGAAATTGTGTATTCCCCATCTCTAAAGCTTTTTTCAGTTCCTCCGACATCCACACACCTTCCAAACTTGTGCTCCCTATATTCGTACTTGCAGGGCCCCTGATTCAAGGTATCGGCACAGGTCTTGTGTAGAGGGAAAGTAAGTTTACCCCCTGAGTGATGGGGGAGCAAGAACTGGAACAGACGTCTAAGAGGTAATACTTTACATTAGACGAGTCCAAAAATTTGTGACAGTGAAGGAAAATTAGAATGGATAATTCTGGGATGGCTGACAGGATATTTGCTGAACTTATTGATGAATGGATAAAGACTGGTGAAATCATAAAAAAGGATTTATTTTCTTCGTGCTTTGCCTCGTAGAATAGCGAACACCCTCCGGTTCTTCTGCCGTAGAATGAGTCACGCGGAAATTAATAAACTCCCACACATGTTTTTCACCATCTTTTTCTGCTTAGCCATCTACGTAACGACCGTGTGCAATTCCTTTCTCCACCGTTAAAACTGTGTCGAACGTCAAATCCCGAAAGCTGGGCTTCAAAATGAAGCCACTCACCAGCTAAGGAGGACTGTTTTTCCCCCCTTTCCACACCCTTCCTGGGGAATGAGCGCGATTGTCTTGGGCTTAAGATAGTTCGTTCGAAACAAAAGATTGCACACGCTGGGAAGTGTCAGACAGTGCATGAATGGATCAGTGCCTTCGGGATTAGCCTCTGTAGCGCTTACACTTTTGAAGTGTTTTCTAAATATCTTGCAGCTTTGGTGCAAGATATTGACATCAGTCTTGCAGTAGGCTTTTATTTCCTCCTGAAAGTTATAGACATAATTGCCTAGCGGGAGCTCATAGCTGTCCTCGATCGGCTATCATCATGGAATCCACGCCATAGAAGCATTTATCTGGCAATAGTCCATGAGTGGCATTATCGGGAGTATTGAAAAAATGGGAAAATAAGCCAAATGTTTTGGGCAGTTTTGCCAACCGCATCTGAAAGAAATTCAAAGAGTCTTTAACCTTGATTTTTGGCTCCCTTATTTTGAGACTTATGATCTGAGCGCCATTCATCACTACGTGTGGTTCGATCCCTTTCTCTATCAGTTTGTTTTGTAGGAAATACAAATCGTACGCCTTTGAGTTAGGCGCGATTGCTACCGAGTTATGGTTTTCCAGAAAAAAACAGCCAGTCTGTGGAAAGATCTTGGGTATTCACTCCTGGAATGTTAAGGCATGGTCTTCGGGAAGACTGCGTCGCTTGCAGCAGGTGTCTGCCGACATATCCCTATCCATGCAATCTGTGCATTCCCATATTGCATGCATGTAATTTGGAATGTGTAAGCCTGTCTCTTGGGTACAGATGTACGTTCGAAATCGAATATATACTTGGTAGGGGATTTTTTTTAGCTTTTCTATCTTAGGACTGTGACTCACTTTCAGAGCATTCACAATTTTCATCTTGTTGAGAAGTGCTTGAATCACTTTTCGTGACATTTTTGGGACAGAAGGGACTCACTTTTGTCGTGTAGCAATCATGGTACCTGCCGTCGACCACAAGCTTACAAACATTACATTTCGTTTCATTGCAATTGTGTTTCTTGGAATTGACATCAAGCTCCGTGTCAAAGACCTTATTGCATTTGGTACATTTGAAATTCTGCACTAGATGTACTTGAAATTAATAAACTCCCACACATGTTTTTCACCATCTTTTTCTGCTTAGCCATCTACGTAACGACCGTGTGCAAAGCCTTTCTCCACCGTTAAAACTATGTCGAACGTCAAATCCCGAAAGCTGGGCTTCAAAATGAAGCCACTCACCAGCTAAGGAGGACTGTTTTTCCCCCCTTTCCACACCCTTCCTGGGGAATGAGCGCGATTGTCTTGGGCTTAAGATAGTTCGTTCGAAACAAAAGATTGCACACGCTGGGAAGTGTCAGACAGTGCATGAATGGATCAGTGCCTTCGGGATTAGCCTCTGTAGCGCTTACACTTTTGAAGTGTTTTCTAAATATCTTGCAGCTTTGGTGCAAGATATTGACATCAGTCTTGCAGTAGGCTTTTATTTCCTCCTGAAAGTTATAGACATAATTGCCTAGCGGGAGCTCATAGCTGTCCTCGATCGGCTATCATCATGGAATCCACGCCATAGAAGCATTTATCTGGCAATAGTCCATGAGTGGCATTATCGGGAGTATTGAAAAAATGGGAAAATAAGCCAAATGTTTTGGGCAGTTTTGCCAACCGCATCTGAAAGAAATTCAAAGAGTCTTTAACCTTGATTTTTGGCTCCCTTATTTTGAGACTTATGATCTGAGCGCCATTCATCACTACGTGTGGTTCGATCCCTTTCTCTATCAGTTTGTTTTGTAGGAAATACAAATCGTACGCCTTTGAGTTAGGCGCGATTGCTACCGAGTTATGGTTTTCCAGAAAAAAACAGCAAGTCTGTGGAAAGATCTTGGGTATTCACTCCTGGAATGTTAAGGCATGGTCTTCGGGAAGACTGCGTCGCTTGCAGCAGGTGTCTGCCGACATATCCCTATCCATGCCATCTGTGCATTCCCATGTTGCATGCATGTAATTTGGAATGTGTAAGCCTGTCTCTTCGGTACAGATGTACGTTCGAAATCGAATATATACTTGGTAGGGGATTTTTTTTAGCTTTTCTATCTTAGGACTGTGACTCACTTTCAGAGCATTCACAATTTTCATCTTGTTGAGAAGTGCTTGAATCACTTTTCGTGACATTTTTGGGACAGAAGTTACTCACTTTTGTCGTGTAGCAATCATGGTACCTGCCGTCGACCACAAGCTTACAAACATTACATTTCGTTTCATATTGCAATTGTGTTTCTTGGAATTGACATCAAGCTCCGTGTCAAAGACCTTATTGCATTTGGTACATTTGAAATTCTGCACTAGATGTACTTGAAATTAATAAACTCCCACACATGTTTTTCACCATCTTTTTCTGCTTAGCCATCTACGTAATGACCGTGTGCAAAGCCTTTCTCCACCGTTAAAACTATGTCGAACGTCAAATCCCGAAAGCTGGGCTTCAAAATGAAGCCACTCACTAGCTAAGGAGGACTGTTTTTCCCCCCTTTCCACACCCTTCCTGGGGAATGAGCGCGATTGTCTTGGGCTTAAGATAGTTCGTTCGAAACAAAAGATTGCACACGCTGGGAAGTGTCAGACAGTGCATGAATGGATCAGTGCCTTCGGGATTAGCCTCTGTAGCGCTTACACTTTTGAAGTGTTTTCTAAATATCTTGCAGCTTTGGTGCAAGATATTGACATCAGTCTTGCAGTAGGCTTTTATTTCCTCCTGAAAGTTATAGACATAATTGCCTAGCGGGAGCTCATACCTGTCCTCGATCGGCTATCATCATGGAATCCACGCCATAGAAGCATTTATTTGGCAATAGTCCTTGAGTGGCATTATCGGGAGTATTGAAAAAATGGGAAAATAAGCCAAATGTTTTGGGCAGTTTTGCCAACCGCATCTGAAAGAAATTCAAAGAGTCTTTAACCTTGATTTTTGGCTCCCTTATTTTGAGACTTATGATCTGAGCGCCATTCATCACTACGTGTGGTTCGATCCCTTTCTCTATCAGTTTGTTTTGTAGGAAATACAAATCGTACGCCTTTGAGTTAGGCGCGATTGCTACCGAGTTATGGTTTTCCAGAAAAAAACAGCCAGTCTGTGGAAAGATCTTGGGTATTCACTCCTGGAATGTTAAGGCATGGTCTTCGGGAAGACTGCGTCGCTTGCAGCAGGTGTCTGCCGACATATCCCTATCCATGCAATCTGTGCATTCCCATGTTGCATGCATGTAATTTGGAATGTATAAGCCCGTCTCTTGGGTACAGATGTACGTTCGAAATCGAATATATACTTGGTAGGGGATTTTTTTTAGCTTTTCTATCTTAGGACTGTGACTCACTTTCAGAGCATTCACAATTTTCATCTTGTTGAGAAGTGCTTGAATCACTTTTCGTGACATTTTTGGGACAGAAGGGACTCACTTTTGTCGTGTAGCAATCATGGTACCTGCCGTCGACCACAAGCTTACAAACATTACATTTCGTTTCATTGCAATTGTGTTTCTTGGAATTGACATCAAGCTCCACGTCAAAGACCTTATTGCATTTGGTACATTTGAAATTCTGCACTAGATGTACTTGAACCACTCAGTGGACCACAAGCAAACTGGTC
Source organism: Diadema setosum (assembly GCA_033980235.1). Lineage (NCBI taxonomy): Eukaryota > Metazoa > Echinodermata > Echinoidea > Diadematoida > Diadematidae > Diadema > Diadema setosum. The sequence goes on from CM067064.1 coordinate 19,430,639, forward strand.
TCCAACTTTGCAAGCTTACAAACATTACATTTCGTTTCATTGCAATTATGTTTCTTGGAATTGACATCAAGCTCCGTGTCAAAGACCTTATTGCATTTGGTACATTTGAAATTCTGCACTAGATGTACTTGAACCACTCAGTGGACCACAAGCAAACTGGTCTCCAACTTTGAACACCTTTAGCGGCATCATGCAAGTATGGTGCTCCGGTTTACAGTAGATATCAATTACTTCTTTCCCCTCGCTCTCAATGACACTGCCACGATAAAAGGAACTTCCGCCCCTCTTCGTCCGCTCCTCAAGACATTCTACAATCTGGAAACATCCCGCTGGGTCTTGCCATCTGAGAAATACCAATAATTCCAATACAAGTTTATAACGAGATATGAAACTCGTCAGACTGACGAGTTAGGTGATACGCTTGGGGTCATCAGATGTCGGTCATCTGTGATCGACAAAGAAAAGAATGTGATATAGGCACATTGAAGTTATATTGAGCGTGCATGCAAAACCGTTTCTCTAACCTCTCGGCCACGTGACATCCACGGAAATGGTAAGGCAAAAAAGAAATGTATAGATATTACAGGGAGAAAAGTCAATGCCCACTCAACCAACGTGGCCGCGTGAACATGCATTGCATTGCAAGACGGAAATGCGGCCTTGTAACTACTGATGTCCCTATGCCATTTCTGGCAACTTGGGAAAAATACGTGCCGTAAACATAAAACCTATAATCGGCTGGTTTTGATACCTTGCCTTTAATCACAATTTTCAGTGTGATGACGTCATCAAAGTACAAAACAATGACATGGTCTTGAAAGACAATATTGTTCAAAGTACAACACCTCCGTCGTCGTCATTACATGCTATGATCGGTTTGACAAAGTCAGCCTGCAAAATTTTGCAGCAGTCGAAGTAATATGGTCTCCAACACAAAAAAGAGGGATATGGTGTGTGTGTGTGTGTGTGTGTGTGTGTGTGTCTGTGTGTCTGTGTGTGTGTATAGATGCGTTTATATACGAATGTGATTTCTACATGGACGAATATGTAATACAAAATTGAAGAAAAAAAAGTAAAATAGCTAAGTATTTTGTTTCGTGAACTTGTGGGGTTCGAACCCGCACGTGTGCAACCTCACGTCTCTGAGACGTCGCCTTTAACCACTCGGCCATACGTCTCGACGAGAAGATTATGAGGAACGTAAAGTTATGTATGTGAAAGATGAATCAGGAATCGTTTTGTCCACATTCCATTCTCATTTTCAGTTTTAAACTGCAAAATTGTCAAACTGATGAGATTTCAAAGAATAAAATGCATGATTACTGCAGCTTATTGTCTCAGTTACCACATACTTAAGTTACAGAGGAAATGGAGCAAAATCAGCTGAGATAAAGGTGCTTAAACGTTGTCAAGTCAATGCACATTAAAAAAAAAAATCACCTCCCATAGACATAACACGTAAACTTGTCTGATTTTGAGTCTTTACCTTTAATAACAATTTGAAGTATGATGGTAAGTCTTCTCGAACCAAGAGTGTGGAACGTAAGCTTCTACGTGAAAGATGAATCACGACGATCACCCGTGACCGACACATCTTCAAAGGGATCAGTTATTAGAAGTGGAAGCCCTCGTGCCAAGCATATTGTCTCAGCAATTCCAAAGCAATGATACCCTTACATTAATTTTAGGCATGCATAATTTCCGTCTGAAATCAATGGTAGGTATTATTCATGTACAATTGCTTGCCTTGTCCATAAACTTTGCTTTACAAACTTTCAGTGAAACGTGTCATAACATAATTCTGTAACTCCATTAGCAGTGATTGACTACATAAAGAAAGATATATCAAGTTGAACGCTTAGCGCGTATAACTAAGGGGGGTTTTAGCCTGATGCTCTGTTCTTCACTGCTCAGATACCAACAACACTCATTACCTACGGCTACGTATAGAGAAACAGCCATGACGAAAATTAGTTTTTCCTTTTCTTTGGCAGATAGACACACAACCCCTTTAAACCACACTATAATTGACATGGAGGGGCATGAAAAAGTTCATTACTACTACTAAACAGTGATGCCTTCTACTCATGTGGCACAAGATACCTCTATAGCAACATAAAACCTGTCTACAACTCCGTTATTGAGTCAAACAATAACATCCTGGAATTTCAAAGATATGAGCGAGCGCCATACACCTGGCCTAGAGTTAATGCATTCAGTTGCCATTCCTGCTCCAGTTGAGTTATGTAAATTATTTTCCGACCTGTCTTGTGACAGTGTAACAGGAACAAACGTAGAGAAAAGGAAAGAGAAAAGGAAAGGTGGCAAGCGGGGCTCTGTACCAAGGGCAATTTAAACAATACGTATGATAAATGAAGCAAATCCAACCTCCAGCCTCCGACAAAAAAAAAGGAACTTGAGTGACTGTGTGTCGTGGGGTAGTATAATTGATAAGATAATACGATAAATGACATCGATCGGAATAAAACTGAACTGCCAAAAGAAAAACAAAGAAAGAGAGAGAGAAAAAAATGATAGCGTCCTGCGGGTCTCGAACATCTCGTCCTAAGGTAGTGCATAATGACCATGCAGCGCGATAAGCGACTATAAAGCCACACGGCTGTACCGAAGATTGGATGTGAAATGTATCTTTGATATTTTATATATATATATATATATATATATATATATATATATATATATATATATATATATATATATCTTAAATCTTTATACCATTTACAACATGAAAAGGTTCATTACTACTACTAAGCAGTGATGCTTTCCACTCATGTGGCACAAGATACCTCTATAGCAACATATAACCTGTCTACAACTCCGTTATTGGGTCAAACAATAACAACCTGGAATTTCAAAGAGATGAGCGAGACGCCATACACCTGGACTAGAGTTAATCAATTCAGCTCCCATTCCTGCAAGTTATTTAAACGTACATGTTCCTACCTATCCTGTTACAGTATAACAATAACCAATGAAGAGAAAAGGAAAGAGCAAACGAAAGGTGGCAAGCGGGACACTGTAACAAGGGACAATTTACAACATTAAGTGTGACAAAATTAATGAAGCAAACCCAATCTCCAAACTCCAATACAAAACAAGGGAAATAGAGCAGCCGTGTTCACGGGTTACGTACACTTGATAAAATAATACGTAAAATGACATCGGAGTAAAGCTGAACTGCCGAAAAAAAAAAGAGAAAAAAAGAAAGAACGGATAAAAGTCCTGAGGGAGTCGAACCTCTCGCCTTCCGATATGGCGTTATGAACAACCAGCGAGCTAACTGATTATGCCACATGGCTGTCATGAAGATCGAGTGCGAAACTTAAATCTAAATACTATCGTGACAGTGTTGACTTGTGATGGCGCTATTCAACTTCCCACAAGTGGCAACGTGGATTCGATCAATATGCAGTTGCAAAGAAAAATTGGGAATCGTTCCGTACAGATTGCATTCTCATTTTCAGTTTTAAACTACAAAATTATCAACCTGATGAGGAGATTTGAAAACATAAAATGCATGATTACTAAAGCTTATTGTCTCAGCTACAACATATTTATGTTTCAGAGGAAATGGAGCAAAATCAGATGAGGAAAAGGTGCTTAAACGTTGTCAAGTCAATGCATGGTTTGAAAAAAAATCACCTCCCATAGACATAACACGTAAACTTGTCTGATTTTGAGTCTTTACCTTTAATCACAATTTCTAGTATGATGACGTCATCATATTTCAAAACCATCACATGGACTTGAGAGGCAAATGTTCAAAGTACAACATATCTGAATTTGGGATAATATTGAGGTTAAACAACAGAGATACGAGCAAATGAATGTCAGAAACAGTACCTCAAAAAAATCATTTCCACTTTTTTTATGTAAAATGACGATATGATGACGTCATCGAGTTTAGCTGGCATTATTGATACTTGGAATGTTATTTACAATTCATATGCTTTTGTAATATGCAATAGAAATATACGGTCCAGGGACGATTTAAAGAGCTATGACGAAATAAACAAAGACATGTTTTTTCACTATATTTGCAGAAAGACGCGCGTGCAGATTTTCAACTTTGACGCCAGTCCATTCCTTTGTTATGGGTCGAAATTGATCGAAAATCAATGGATATTGTTACTCAAAGTATCAGGAATCCAAATCAGGCAAAAAAATTGCATTTCCATGTTGCTTACGGGCTCTGCGCGCGAAATTGCGCGGACGGACGCGCACGCGAGAAAATGTTTGAAACGCTTAAAATTGTCTGAAACTTCGAGATTTCCCATTGGGAATTCGTTTTGAGCCTTTTAAAATTTTGACGCGCGCTTACGCGCGCCTAATGATGACCTGGGTAAGTAGCGTTAAAAAGTAAGATAGAGCGTGACCTGAACTTTATGTCCAGCGAAAATGATACAGAAATGACATCTAGTTATGAAGTTATGATCGATCATGTGACAAGGTCCGAAAATCACAAAATGGCGCCTAGATGACGTCATAGATATGTTACTGTCATGAAAACCTTATTGTGGCTAGATTTTGTCATGAGACATGTTGACTGAAAATGTCATGTTATTCCGTTATGTCATTCTTGAGATATTGACGACACAAAATTGTCCAGAAAGAAAGAAGAATAAAAAAAAATAAAGAGAGATTTTGACAATCACAATAGGTGATACGCTGATAGCGTATCACCTAAAAAGTTAAAGCAACTGGTGAACATTGTGATTCATCGATTAAAAAAACCCCCCACTAAAACTGAGCTGCTTAACCTGTCTAGCTATGTACAAAATATTAAAAAAAACCATCAGAGATTCCAAAAATATTCAAAAAAACATAATCACTACCAAGATATCTATGGAAATTGTACGTAGTGTCACCTAACACAATAATTCCATCACAGTAGTCTAAGGGTGATGTATTACGTTTCCACGTTTTTTTGAAGCACTCAAGATAACGTTTCATTTCTTCAATGCTTCCTGTTTTTTCTTTTCCACTGCACTAAATCTTCTTCTAGCATCATAGATGTGTTTCTTGTTCTTTTGATCAGAATCCCTAGTTGTAACCCCCCCCCCCCCCCTTGGGTAAATCGCCATCTGTGTTTTGGTACTCTATTCCATATTAGGCCGTTCAAACTTTCATTCTGATTTTGAGAAAATCCTGGTAGACACCTCTCCAGTAGATTAATGTTAGAGAGCCTGGTATAAACAGGTTTTAGTAGGTCTAGAAAAAAATGGGTCCATGAGATGTCTGTCATTGTTCATATGTTCTGTGTTCTTCTAAGCACACCAGCTATCTGATGGACAATATTGATGCTGAACTTTGTTGTCTTCCAGTTTAGTCTCATGGTAGAGAATGGCCTAGACAGCATTTGACATCTTCATCATATAAGCATTTCTAATTTCTTCTTGTCTAGATTTGGTTGTGTTTTGCCTAATTGCATTTCTATACAGTTCTCCTAACCGTTCACTCATTTATTGTATCGGGCGACCAGCACCACCCCCACCGATTTCCCATCTGACAGCTTTCCTTTTGCCGTCTTCCAAATTTTGTAAACCTTTGCACATATTACGTTTTGCGACGTGGCTGATGCAGTCCAGTTTTCAACGATTTCCTCCTCCTCTTCCCCATACACAGTCCTCACTGCCTTATAAGCAGAACTATCACCATCGCTAATCATCCATTTGTAGCACATTTTGTGATTCACAATGGAATTCTCCCACTGTGCAAGTGCAGCAGCCGCCTCCGTTGCATTGCTAGATTAAAACTGTATCAACCAGGTTCGAGCCGTAGAGACCTGCATAGTAACCCGTGTCAATTCCTGATGGATTCCGGGAGCTACAACACGGCAGTGAAAATATTTTGGTCACGTTCAAAATTTTCTCGCGGATTTTAATTCCATATTGATATCTGAATTCAGCGTAAAACCGTATGAACCCTTTTCCATATACCGCATTGCCTTCATGCAACGGATGATGACAAGGTTTACATCCGGGTCGGTACGGGTCGAAGCGGGTTGACATGGTTCAATAGGGGTCGAAAGGATTCGGTTAAGGATTTAATGCAAATTTTTAATATGGTTCGATATGGGTCAATACGGGTCAAACCGGGTTGATAAGAAATTACTACGGGTCGATAAGGGTAGAGAAGGGTATGTAGGGGTCGAACAGGGTCATTTGAAGAGTGTCCAAAAACTTATATAAATTGGAGGGGCTCCTCTACTCTACATTCATTCGTCATCAACATGAACACGAAATGGGTATACAGAACTCCTGCTAACTTCTGCTTCGTCCCCTGACTCCTCTCTGGCTCCGGGTAGGATGGGGGGCCTTGGTGGTTGGCTGAGTGACTTCTTCCCTCTTCTGACCTTGGACTTTGGTGTGGCAATTCCCTTCTTGGGCGGCATTATGACTGATGGAGCATCCAGTGAATAGCAGAGCTTGAGTTCTTGATGAAATCGTTGTTCATTCTTCTGTAGCAGGCAGTATATATTGTTATTTTTTTCAATGAAAACCGTCTTCCAGCTGCAGTATTTATTCCCAGCATGCTGACCGCATAGTAAGCTGTTTTGACCCAATTAGACCTGTGTGGACCCACATCTAATTCCTGATTAGCCCGCAATGACCTGTGTTGACAATTTTGCAAAACTCTTGTTTTCTAAATAATGCAATTGAGGTGTCCAATAAAAATTATTGTCCAATATCACTCCCAAGTATTTTACTTGACAAACAGTCTGCAGGTGCCTTTCTTGCAGAGGAATAGATTGGCAAACACCTACCAGGCAGGAAAACAATGCATACAATTAGAGTAACAATAAAAACAAAACAGAACATGCGATTCATTCAATCTACCATACATGATGTTATAGAAAAACGTGCAACAACGGAATGATCGTGAAAGAAGATCAATTCTTAGGCATCACTTTCTGTGAGGATTGTGGCAACTCTTTCCAAGTCTTTGTATGACATGGTATGTGTATAATATTATGTGGAGGTCAAGCTCTGAATCCTATAATGAATGATTCATTATGTGATAGCAGGTGCACTCTTGTCAAAAGTCAAATTGATTTATTTCAGAAAGCTGCTAAATGTTTAAAATTTGTTGCAGATGTATTTGCCCATACCATGTTACAGTATGAGAAAAATGTGAGAATATGAGTACAGGAACTGTAAAATCAGTACAATGTTTCTCAGCAAAATCTGTGAGAGTTTACTGAAATTACCAGTATTCTTTGAAATTCTCCTTTCAACCTGGTTTATGTGGTACTACATGAAGATCTGTAATTAAGATGTGTATGTCAAGAAACTTTTTTTTGCTGGAACTCATTTAAGTTTAACACCATTAAAAGTAAGATTAAAATTGCATTAGATAAGCAGACAATTACAAAAAATGTGTGATTTCATTTGCAATTTAAGCAGAGAGTGTATTAGTATGGAGTTAGCTAGTTGTATCGCTCTGATCGAGAAAATTTCTCGAGTCCAACTCGGGAAATTTCTGAAATAGTGGGATAGTAGCGCGCTATTTGATAATGTGAAAACGACTTGAGAAATTAGCACGATGAATCCCATCATGCCTAGCGTGTGTGACCCGATCGACCGAGGCAAACTGCACACAAATCATGAGGAATTTTTGAGAGGGCACACACATTACTGATGCTGTTTGCACATACTCAGCTGTCGAATTAGCTATTTCAAAATTTTTAACTATTCGGGCTACCCCCTCTTCAGGCTGATGTGAATAAGAAATGAAATAGCGCTTTAATTCCCAATCGCGGAAAATATTTCGAGCTTGGATTTTTATCGGGCTGATGTGGAAACGCCTAATGAGAGTAAATCAGGATCAGAACAGAGAATGTTTGTGTTATATGCATTTAAGATGTAAGAAAGTATGTCAGAGGTATCTCTCAACAAAGTATTTGAATGATGCAGATTTCTTATGACGATGCATATGAAGATCTAGCTGAGAATGATGAGAGCGTTAAGTTGCCACTAAAGCCATTGTTGCAGAGTCCATATTGATGATTACTGAAGCTATGATAATCATTCAGAAATCAGACAACTTCTTTATGAGTGGTACTATGCATTCTAAGATCTTCCAAAATGGTACAACTTAATGTTCGTATTTGAATAAAATGTCAGGAATTTATTCAAACAGCAACTTTTTGTATGTTTTCTCTGAATGGTTTCCATAGTAGAATGATTAGCATGATTGCAATAAGCATTCCTGTGAACTTGATACACATTGTACTATCAAGTGAAGGTTGTACTTACCTAGTAAAATTGTGTGTCTTCTGCCATACATGCAGCAGTATCAATATCAATATTGCCTAGCAGTGTGTTAAAAGAACAGGATCTACTCTTGTACCTTTCTCAAAGATTATTTTCCAGCCATATTCTGTTTTATTCATGTATTCAGTAACTGTTCTTGATACAAACAGTGAGAAAGTGATTTGATGAAAAGTTTCTGCTGTTTGTGTGTACCAAGATGTGTACTTTACTGCATTTTTACTTGCATGATTTTGTCATGTGTCGCTGTTTACTGACTACAGGATTTTTACATCCGTGGAAATATATATGTGCAATAATACATATACATGTACATTATGAAGTGTTGCATTCTTTTCTTTTCTTTTGGGATATTTATTGGTTTTATTGCATTGTATATGTGTGTTGTTCTGTGAATGTATGTCTTAAATTTATCCTCATGATAGTACGTAATCATCATTTCAAGGGGAATTCCAGGCCAAATTTAAAGTTATTCAGAAAAAATATATATTTGCACAACGGTGAACATTTTATCAAAATCAGAAAGAAATTTCTGAATGTATGAAATTTTGAAGTTTCACTTTTACCTCCACACAATATTTGTGAAACATTTCTCAATCAGATGATATGAATATGCTTGTGTGAGAGCTGATGATGTTACATTTCACAATATTCCACTGATGTTTTACAAAAAAAAAAAAAAATGATAATTCATTTTTTGGCTGTTGCTATGAGTGTTAATGTTATTCCTTGCTGAATAACTTCTGAATAATGATCAGTCAAGGCACTGTTTTATCAAAAGATGTAATCGATTTTTTTTTTTACCACACAGGCTGCCTTAGACTTACCATAGAAATCAACTTTATAATCAATTAACTCTTCTTAAAACAGGGCCCAGATGTATTAGATTTGAGAATGGGACGTAAACATATCTTAGAACCAAAAAAAAAAAAAAGAAAATTATGGAAAATTCAAGATTTTTTGTCCAAATTACATGGCAAGTTTGCCAGATTTGTGAGCAGTTTAAGTATCTGTGGTTCTTCAAAGTGATTGGGCTCGAGCTGGTCCCCTTTATCTACAGGTGTGACACCCAAGTCATGTTGTAAGTACAGATATAAGGCAAAGCTCGTCTGTCAATGCATTTATCCACGTAGAGGGCGCTAGTCTTAGTCATGCCAGAGTCAATGCAGAGTTTGCAGATGTTCTCACAGTTATAAATATAGAGGAGACCTTCCCGAACTCCTTGTTGTAAATGTGTCCCTATACTACTCGTGCTCTAAAATAAATCGGAAAGAGATTTTAAAACAATAGAGAATGTCAACGCAATGACATTTTGTTAGCTGTGGTTGAGTAGCGTGCTTTCCTGATTGATTGATTGATTGATTGATTGATTGATTGATTGATTGATTGATTGATTGATTGATTGATTGATTTTTATTGAAACAAACATGCAAAGTAGTAGCTCGAAGGCTAAATTATAATGCATCACATTGAAAAACATATCAATTACATCAAACAGCATACATTGTGTGAACATTTAACAAATACCGATTATATTAACATAACAAATATACAGCATCATATAAAAAACAAACAGTTCATACCAATTCTTACACAAAATATATTACTTCACTTTATAAGCTTCACTGGAAAAAAAATCAACAGCAAATAATGATAACCGGACATTCTTAACCATTTTCATGTAAACAAAATTTAAAAACAATTCAACTTTTCAATTCGGTTACCACTTTAATTACAAATAATGTTATTCTCAGCATAAAAAAAAAAGATTTCAGTCTCTCTCTCTCTCTCTCTCTCTCTCTCTCTCTATATATATATATATATATATATATCCATGAAAACGCATATCATACAAAACAAAATATAAATAAGAAAATAAATCAATACATAAACCCACAACTTTCATTTTCCGAGTGACACATAGCATAGTGAAATATGCATATGAACACACACACATGTACCTAAATATAAAATAATATTTTACACTTTAAAAAATGCTAATTTTATAAATTATTTAAAATATTAGATAACTTATTTTCTATGATACACAATGTATAGGTGTCTCTCTTGAAAATGCGCATTCTGGGGGCATTTCATGAAGCATTTTGGTCGGATATTTTTCTGACAAACTGTTACAAGCTACTGAAATCCTTGCATCTGATTGGCTGAGAGCAAATTTGTCTGACAACTTTGTCGGACAAAATGCTTCATGAAATGCCCCCCCCCCTCCCCCCGAACAGAACCGACCTACATCGACACTTCCATGACACGACACTCCTATCATACTTTACACTGCAGTAGACCTACACTGACGTAGGCCTGCTATACCATACTACACTACACTACACTACACTGCAATGCAATGCAATACACTGCACTACACTGCATTACAATGCAACCATGCATGTTTTCCTCTACACTTTATTACACCTCACACACACACAGACACACACACACAAACTCACAACTCGCACAGTGCAAAATAATTGTGTAAATGAGCGAAGATGGCCGAATTCCGATGATTCAATGTTCATTCTCCTTTTCCCTTTGCATGATGAGAGATAAAAAATGCAAATATGGTCTAAAAACCCACTGCTTGTCCCATCAAGAAAAAGAAAAAAAAATAGTAGTATACAAGCAGTATGTTGTTGAGGGCTATACCAGTACGAAGGTTGTGCACATATCTGCACCTTGAAAGAGCGATACATGTACAGTATTCTACCCTTACACTACACAAACGTGCGCACGATCCACATACATGTATTAAAGAGGAAATCCGCCCCGAAAATAATATTCAAATGAAAGAGAAACATCTTCCGTACAGAATGATGCAAAAATGACCAAAACTGGATGAGAAATAAGGAAGATATGACATTTTGAAATGTCACATTTTTTCGGAAAACATTTCTTGACCAAGGCCCTGTTTTATGAAGAGTTAACATTGATTATAAAATTAATTTCTATCATAAGTCTGTGGCAGCCTGTGTGCTAAGGAAATTTAAAATCGATTATATCGTTTGATAAAACAGGGCCTAGGCCTTGTAAATATTCAAAGCAGCAAGTTGACCCTATCATGCTCGCACAATTTCTTATTCATTTCATGTACAGAAATGACACGAATCTAATATTTCAACTGTATGAATTTAAATCTTGTCTTAAAACCACCCAAAATAAAAAAAAATAATAATAATAATGTTGATACATCTCGGTATGGGAACCTGCTTTTACTTGTATCAGTTTAAAAATAACAAGTTTAAGTTTTCCGAATTTCATATGTGACCAACATGAAAAATTGTTAGGGTATGACATCATCAACTCGCTCATTTGAATATTCATAAGGACTGGTCAAGAGATGTTTTCCGAGAAAAAAAAAAGAAATATGGAATTTCAAAATGTTATAATATTATCTTCCTCCAAACATAACTTTGTATTTTGCCGGTATACATGTATAATTTCGTATTTGTTCACCATTATCGACCAAGTAAAGTCGAATACATGCCTATGTTATATCCTCTGATTCATTTCGTGTTATGTTTGACGAAAAAGAAAGAAGGAATGAAATAAATGAAATGAAATGAAATGAAATGAAAATGAATGAATTTCTTACCCAATTTCTGTATCATTCTGTAGGGAATATTTTTCGCTTTCTTATTCTTTTGAAGTTTATTTATTTTTGAGGTGGATTTCGTACATCAATCTCACGGTTCTTTCGGGGATATTGTCGGAGGTTTTACTGCTAACGAATAGATCACTTGGAGGCGACGTACATAGTCTTATAAAGCAACAGACCCATAGACCGGGATGCGACGTGATTAAAAGAATATGATCCTATCCCGTCGATCTGTGCGTTGCCTTAAGAGAACCACAATATTAAACACATTGGTACTACTGATAGTTTTGAGCAGAAATCGTATCTCAATTACAAAAGTAAAGGATATCTCACGTTTTATGTGATGAATTTTAATGAAACCATGATATTAGAACAACCACACATGCAGATTGCATGAATTGATGATGTCTGAGCCTCAAAATCTCTCATGGACCTCTTCAAGAGAGAATGAGTTGCAGTTATGAACTACGTGTACTTAAGTACTTGTGTTGATTAATGATACCCCCAACATTACTTATGTGGGCAAATTAATTTCTAAATGCATGTCATAGATTCTATGATATTTTGAACTACTTTTGGGGAAAAAAAGATTTAAAAAAAACCTTCAAACCTGTTTTTTGCCAGTGACATAATCTGTCAATCACTGCTCAAGTCCTAATTTGATTAACAAAAGACATTGGGATTCTCTTTTCCTCACATCAGACTGAGCTTAACTGGCATGTTTCCATGATACTATAATTATAATTAACAAAAGACTTTCTAGGGAAACATGTATGTTATGCTCGGTCTCGGGAAAGATGCATTCCAATATTAGTACTTTAGCAATGATTGGAAGATGACGTCACTGGCAGAACCTTGCAGAATTTAAAAGTTTTGTTGTGTTTTTTGAGGGTGCATCCAAGTAATTAGAAGAATTATAGAAATACTTTATGAAATTACGATCATGGTATAGTTACTATAGATATTTTTTGGGCCACATAAGTGGTGATCAGGGTGTTATGAATCAATGCAAGCCAACATCCCATTGCATTGAATAGTTCCTTTGAGCAAACATTGCTATATGATATTGTGCTCTATCCAGTTGGGGAACTGTTGACTTGGTTTTCATCGACGAATGAGTCTCGTCTTGAGTCGGGAAAAGAAAACACGGCACTGTGATGAAAGTAATTTTCTCAATGCACAACACTGCACCATTAGTGAATACACGGTTTTAATGAGCAATTTGAACGAAAGTGTCTATTCAGATAGGCACTACACCTATATATAGTTTGCGGCAATCAAGTTTCAGGCCATCTCAGAGTGATAATGTCAGCACTGCAGATACACGGAATAGAATGTGGTGTAGTACTTAGAAAAACGAAACGCGTGAAGACCGTCAATTAAGGTCTTTTCCGAGGAATGAGCTGAGGAATTGAAAGAACACGGACCGCTGGTAATATACTTGTGGTTCTTCTTTGCAAACCTTCCCTATACTGCCCCCCCCCCCCCACACACACACACGCACAGTTAAAGGGGAATTCCCGATCAGTTAAAAGTTAGTCTTATAAAAAAAGACTACATAAGCGCAATATCGAAAATATGAATGTAATCAAAATCAGAGATATATGAAATTGTGAAGTTTCACTAATTTTCACAAAACAGTTCTTGAACAATGAATATGAATATGCTAATGAGTGAGTTGATGATGCTATCGCTCCATATTCTACACAAAATCTTGAAATGCCAGTTTTCATTTTTTTTTTTTTTTAGGGGGGTTCAAACACCAATTATACCCCAGTCTCACACCCTAATGTATCCGAAATTAATGATCATTATTACGAACTTATTTTAGCCAGGAATAGTAATATGGTTTACTTTTTTCTAGCAGAAAAAACATAATTTTTGTAAGTTTTTCTACACGATGAATGGAAAATTGTACGGTGCTGATATCATCAGCTCATTTGGATTGATTGATTGATTCATTTATTCATTTACCGTAGTTATCTTTGATCGCATTATTAGTCGTTTTGAAAAACCTGGTTTTTCCCATTTCAGACGATGTTTGGTATCTTAATATTTTGCTATTATACTCGCTATTATACTCGCTTTGCTATTATACTCGCTTGTCTGAGGTTAGTGCCGGGAATAAGAGTACTGTATGATGTCAGTCGTGTCCTTAAGGCTATTAGTGATGTCATTGAGGCCACTCTATTATGGTGTAGGTATTATTTAGAAATAAGTGCATTGTTAGTTTGAATAAGATATGGACTCTCAAACAACAGCTACGTCTATTTGTAGACGAGGCAACCCACGTCACAACCGATGGTTGTAAACCATGCCATTGATCAAAATATGAATTATGTAATGCTCACATTTAAAAGATTAAACTGTACACTATTCTCTGGCGAACCCGGAGTTAAGTGGGATACGTTATTATGCATAGTGAAATATGTTATGACGTCATGTCGCGCTCAACCTGATTATTGTCGGACTTGTCTCGTTTCTAACACTGCCCGTTGACTATGTATGACGCCCCCACGCTGACACTGCGCGTCAGGGGAACATGCTGAGCTTTCCAGGCGTCTCGGGGTATCTCAGGGAATTAGGAAGCTGCTGAGTGAAGTTGTGCCTCGACAAGTTCTCTATCTTTTCTTTTCAATTTCCATATTCTTTTAGCGACACACACATTTTCGAATCAAATTCATGCTTAGTAACCCCAACGCTCCCCCACACCCCTCTGAAATGGCACACACATACATTCGGCACGTACCTTGATCCTGAATTAGTCTTACGTACGCACATGCCAACCAAGATCACGGTTTAATCAAAAGCCTGTTCGAAATGATGAATCGCTCCACGCAAAGCCTCCGTTAAGCTCTCCAACCTTGCCTGAGTTCGTAATAATTCATAATCCTGCCGCAAATGAATTAATTCGAGGTTGAGTCTCCAAGCAAATCCTTTCTTCATGCTCGCTCATTAAATTTTTCAAACAGCTATCAAGCTGAACATGGCAAGAGGAATTAAAACACTCTCTCCCGACCGAGACAGTTATGGTGTGTGATCAGTGAATAGAACGAAAATTTCCGCATAGGTCCTATCTTTGAAAGAGAATGTATCCAAATAGACCGGTTCTGTAATGTATTCAGATTTTATGTATGCTTTGTTCACAAAAGTTGCCTGTAACAACCAAAATGCTTGCCCTACCTATAGCGACAACTAAGTGAAATCCTGCCTACATTGAATGGGAGGGAACAGGTGAATGAAATGATACGTTTCTAGGTTGTAAGAAAGAAGCATTCCTCAATAACAAATTACAAAAACGGTCTATCAAAATGAAACAGTGATCTTTCTACACTGTAAAAACATTGGTGTTAGATTTAACACCACGGGTGTTAAATCTAACACCGATCAAACTTCAATAAAGGACCACACCCACAGGTGTTAAAAATTCACTGTGATGGTGTTGAAAAGTGTTCACCTGACACTTCGTGGTGTTAATTTCACACTGTACCTGGTGTTATTTTGACACTGTACTGGTGCTAATTCAAAAATGACACCACATGGTGTTGATTTGATATTTGTTGGTGTTAATATCAATGGTTTAACACCCGTCCAGCTTCAATAAGGGACCACACCAGCTGGTGTTACTTTGGTGTAAATTTATTTTCACATTTTTTCAAAAATGTAGTATTTTAATGTAAAATTCTTGATCGTCTTGTTTAAATTAAAAATCAACAAGAAGTGCAGTTACTAAGAAACTCTTCAAAAAACAGTTTAAAATTTGGAAATGACACCCGGAGGTGTTAATTTAACACCATAAATGAGCACCGAAAATTTAACACCAGCTCGGTGTTCACTATTTAACACCGGACTTTTTGCAGTGTAGTGTAACACAATACTGTCCCGTAGGAAATTGAACCTCAAGTCGGATTCTATTCCAGGTATATGAAGTAAACTGTCCACTACCGGTATATGAAGTAAACCGTCTGATTGCCGTCGTGTTGAGATCATAATAATATGCACGTTTCTATATCAGGTGACAGACAACTGAATGTCCGACTGTAGACATTCTTCATAGAAATAAAGTAACCATCAATACATTTCTGAACAAAAAAAAAATTCTAAAGAACTCCCTGGATTTTATCTCACGGGACTCTTATCCTTCGGCCCCAGATTTTATTGAAATGAATATTTATTTATTTATTTATTTATTCATGTTTCCTTTTAAAAACAATACAGGGTAGGCACATTCAGTTTGCTAACTGCTTTACAATGGCGCCCTGTATATACACAATATAATGTAAGTGTTCGCTGAGACAAAGTAGATGTGTCTAATATACATTTGGCAGCTAGATAGAGGATTGACTAGAGTGAACTGGCCTCTATCTGCTATGATATAGGCCTAGCTTGCCGAACATCTCATTTTGTAGGATCAATCTTACGCTCTCATGTGGCTTACATAGTTTTGAAAGAAGCATTCGTAGGGGACGATCCATCTGCCGATTCATCTTCAGTCACTAGTCTTCTTCTTGTTCTTCTTCTTTTTTTTTCTTCTTTTTTTTTTATAATGCCGGAGCATTTAAACCTTTGCGCTGATGAAATCTACGATGAACGGAGAACAGAAAAGAGCTTTTTACGTATACTAGAGGGATCATGAAATGATCTCGTTCAGTTTTGGTTTAACTTCATAGGTTTCTAACATTTTTTTTTTTTTTGGTGAAATGATCTACTCTTATATGAAAATATGAAAGAGCATGTAATTCCAATAGAGATTCAAAGTTCATTTGATGAAGATTGGTTCTGAAATGGCTGAGATATCCAAAACAGAGGATTCCTAATAAAGTGTGGGATATAATGTTTTATTAGGATCGCTTTGTTTTACTTCCTTTCTGGATGTCTCAGCCATTCCAAAATTTTTCATCCAATACACTTTTAATACCTCTTAGAATTATGATATCATGTTCTGTAATATTTCATAGATGGTTTCTTGCTATCTCAAAAAAAGTTAAAAGCCCAATCATGATCTTCACCAATACTATACCTTCCCTTTAACTGACTTCTTAATCGGGAAGCACGTTCTATTCAGAGGAAAACACACTTTCCTTCCGTAACAACCTACAGCTCTGACCAAGGAGGTACCACACACACAAAACAACGCAAAACGATGAAACTGAAGAGTACGTTCTCGGAAAATTGCCGAAAGCAACGTGTACATGCACTTCGGCACAGTCCTGATCTCGACTTTGCCGTATGACCTTTGACCGCAGTCATTGACGGCGAAACGTCTGCTAAATACGCCGACTGCATCGTCGCGGGCAACTGCAAGCTTGCAAATTGTCACTGCCACTTGTCCTGTGTACGAAGATATACTGAGAGAACGGGAATGTGTAGAATGTTTAGGACATGGAACGGGATTTGACTTTGTTGAGATCTCAAGTTTATCGAAAATGAAGAGTTGTCACGGATGGAGTTCACTCAATTAATGAACGGATAGACTGATATCAAATCGCCGCTCATTACTGTAACCGTGGCCAGGAGATACCGACCCTCAGAAGGTAAGACTAAATTCGCCTTGTCTCTCCACTGTTCTATGATACTTTATCATCTTGATAGCCACTGCTTCTAATTTTTTTTGAGTTCCGAGTTTTTAGACTTTATCGATGAAGTGGAGTCAGCATGGAAATTCGATGAACTGCTTGTTATCCTATACGTCAAATCAAAGCTAGGTGTACCTGCGTGACATTATTTTGAAAAGTTCTTTAAAGATCAATTTGGTTCGCCTAGTCTGAGATTCAGACATCGCACTACAGCTATGGATCAAGAATGGTAATGACATTTTTGTGACTTTAATACGCAAGAGAGTATAATGCATGTAACATCTCGAGTGGCATTTTTGCCTTTCCAGGTCATGACCATTTGTACAGCATTCCGCTCTCATTCTACTTTCTTTTTTCTAAATACAATCGGAGGGACGGATAAGTGTAGCTGCTTATCATAATGATATACTAGTACATGTGTATCATGTGCGTTATTTTTTTTTTCATTGATATCAATTACACGGAGTGCGTATTATTCACGTAATAATGATCCCTCATACATGTAGAAATAATATTGTCCATACTTTTGCTTATCACTGTAATATGCATAGATTCCTTATTATAATGCCTTCATGTACTTTTGATTAGGTAGGGCCTACTGCCGATTGGTGAGTTTATATGCAAAATAAAGGAAATAAAATGATAAGATCAAGATTTGCTGTTGTCATCTAACTGGATGGCATATTAAACTTTCGGTGTAGGATGAGACGTTCGCTATTAAAGTCTGATAGACCTACTTACCTGTCTATACCACGTATAGTTACGGATTTTATGTTGATGATTTATTATCTCAGTGAGATGGTCTACGTGTTGATGTAGGCATCACTATTGGTAACGGTTTCAACAACCTCCTGTATATGGCACGACGGGTGAATTCGGCATTTTGCGACTTCCTTGCAACGATCTTCAAAATGCAGAATTATTACGCGCTATTTCTCTTCATCTTGAACATCTTGAACTCAAGGTGGTACTTGATTTTAAGTGGTGTGATTTTATTTTATCGCGTGCTCTAAGTTTTATAGTTGGATTTATGCAATACTTTAAACACAATGTACTCTATAATGCGGGTTTGTATATAACCCTAGATTAAAAAATTGGATAAATCAACCGCTTGGGGTGTACAACGTAAGAAACAGCTCCAAAAGAGAAGCATGAGGAATAACAAGTGAAGTAAAAGAAGAAACGATTAACCACCAGACAAACAAAGCATACAACAAGCAACAATAGAACCAATTTACCCCTACCCCCCCCCCCCCCCCTTGGCGGTTATGGACTGAATCTTTTAAATTTCCCTGCAGGATGGGTATCTGTAGCGTAGAATCAAACCCGTTGATCACAGAACAGAAACCCTTGCATGGCAGATCTGCATCCCTAAGAGAAGGCATAGATATACCAGTCATTGATTCGGCTGCTTTCGGTGTGGGATGTATGGGAAAAGGCCAAATCACTCTCCAAGGTTTATATTGACAGTTTTAACTTCTCTCCTCCCACATCCTCTTCTCTTGGATTATTGACCACATCTCCGTGTATGTGGTTATTATAGCTATAGATAGAGAGCCGTTCATCGGTCTTCGATCGACCTGCCTTGAAACGCTTGGATTGGTTTTCACGTTTAGTAATCCCCTTAAAGGTAGGGGATACCTTTTACAGACCTCCCAAAATGCAGCAAAACATTAAATATGAACCTCAGGGGACTTGTTTAGGCCACTGCTGAGAAATTTGGAAGTCAACAGTTATCTACAATTTGAATAATGCACAAAACTCAACTACTCAGTAGTTCTGTGTGTCAGCCACACTTGAGCCTTTTTGTTGCAGTCTTCTGTAGTTTTTATCTATAAACACAAATCTAAAAGTATAAGAGCTGATGTAATAATATATAGAGTGTGTGGCAAGAATGCATATAGAAATGTTTGTAAGTTTTGATGAACTTTCTTCACAAAATATACATGATGGACACACATGCAGTGCATGGGTCTGCAAAGGTAGCCTAGTAATGTACTGGAATTTACGGTGAGCCCCGAAAAAAAAATCAATTCAAAATCTAATGGTCAATAAAAATGTACTAAATGTACTAAGTCTTACCTTCCACTTTCAATACTTTATGGGAGTTTCTAAAATGATACTCTCTTCAACATACCACTGTATTTATACAACTCTTCATTTAAGGCATGCAAATGGAATTCCCTACCTTTAAAGAGAAGTCAGGAGTGACAAGTAAATATACACGGTTGTGCGTGAATGTATGTATCTATGTATGTACGTATAGATTCACAACAGTAGGTCAATATAAAAACTCCGTTACTGTAATTTTGACGAATTTTCGCCCATAGGGCTTTGTCAAGTCAATTAAACCACTTGACAAAACCCTATGGGCGAAAATTCATCAAAATTACGTCTCAAACGGAGTTTTTATATTGACCTACTGTTGTGAATCTATACTTTCTTAGGACTCCGAGCAGAAACTAATTGTTGTTATGTATGTACGTATATGCGTGTGTGCTTGTATGTATTTATGTCTGTATATGTGTACGTTTCAAGCCTTATATGATCGACTCCGGCTCAGAAATGTATAAGCTTTGTTGTCATTATAATAATAGAGAAGGCGCATAAAATACAAAATCATATCTCTTTGATGCGCAAAGGCTTTTGAAAACCCCGTCGAATATCAAAGTTTTAATGATAAGCCTTCAGTCTCCCTATACCACCATCTTTCTTTCTTCGAACTACAGTGCCTTCTTCTGCAAGGTAGGTTATTGATAATGAAAACATCTCGCAATACTTATGCATTCGAAGCAAGCCAAAGCCTATACCGCGCACAGAAACGCTTCATCTCGACGAATGTGCTTCTAGAGTTTACCGTGCGGTTAATGTTGAAAATGCCCCTGTAATCAGGAAATGCCGCAGATTACAATCCAAGGGTTTTTTTTTTTTTGTTTTTTTTTTGTGTTTTTTTTTGCGTGAATCTCTTGCAATCCCGGGCGGAGATTAAGCTCATAATTCACAAACTGTACACTTCATGTAACCTCGAACCCACTACATGAGTTCGGAGACAATTTATGCATTTTCGTTCATTGGCCCCCAGGCCATGGAGTAATTTTCCCCTTCTCCGTCACACGAGCCCCCCTCCCCCTCCCCCCCCCCCCCCCCGCCTCAGTAAAATCTGCCCCCACGTACAGTCAACTTACATTCCATGCACATTCGCGTCACATTCTCCTTAATCTATACTGCTATGTGTGTATGATTATTGTACATGCATCGTGACCGCTAATGAGTTCGCCAGACCTTTTGCGACCTTCCGATCATCATACATCCCAAAGTGATGGCACATTACTTGATCCCCCTTTTTCTCATTTTGTATTTATTACCTGCGTGCCACCTTGCAACTGTCAAACCACTTATTTTCACGATGCTTATAAATTTGTATTAAAATGTTGCAATTTTGTGGCCTACGAGACAGGCATTTCAGCATAATATTTTAGTTGTTGTTTTTTCGTTCTGCCTTGTCTTATCATCTGAGTAAAGTGATTCATAAATAAATGTGTTCACGTTGATATTCTTATCTTTTGGCGTCAATTTCAAAATGATAATCTTTTGGACTATATATTCGCACATGATATGTTACAGTGTATGGCAAGGATATATTCTCATATTTTGTCGCTTGGATGTCAATATGCACGGGAAATACGCACTTATCGTATTCATGTGCAATGAAATTCATAAATGTACAAATTAATGTCTCTCTTCTATATTTAAAAAAAAAAGATAGGCAATACCTCGGAAAAAAGGACCACCACTTTTTGATTTGACGTTTGATTATTAATTCTTCCATGGGTGCAATGTTGCACAGTGGATAAGACTCTTGATTCGGAGGTCCCGAATTCGAATCCCGTCATAATAAAATGTCTACGTCCTTGGACAAGGTTGTTGTTGTTCTTCTTCTTGTTCTTGTTGTAGTTGTTGTTGTCGTTTTGTTTTATTTGGGGTTTTTTTAACCCACCATACCTAAGTGTATAAATGGGTACCTACCTGGCAACGCTAGGGTGCTGATAATGACAGAGTCCCCTGGGAGAGCAGTGGCAACACTCAGAGGATACCCTGGATGAAAAAAAAAAAGATCAGATCATAATCATTATTATTTTCTCTAGTCAATGAAAGCAATGCCCTAACATAACAGTAGGAATGCTCGACTTTGGAGGCCCATAAACAACCCATAAGTGCATGTCATACTTGCATAAACGTATATTATATGTGCATATACGTTTCTATGTTTCGAATTGTAATCTGATGGTTTTTATAATGTTTTTTGTTGTATTCATTTTTTTTTGTGAAGTAGTTCAGAGAAATAAAGATTCAATCTCAAAAAAAAAAAAATCAATGTGCATTATAATATAGCAAAGTCATTTCAAAGCTCTTTGACAGGAGTATGTTATTAGAGAGCTCTCTCTAGATCTTTGACGCGAACGCTAAGGCGATGCCTTCTCCCGGGTTAGACAATGGAAACAGCTGTCTCGCTCATTTATTTCATTCATTTTTCAATCTCCCACAAAACATGTAGGCCTGCATGTAAATGCGATTTTTGTTGTTGTTGTCGTTATTGTTGTTGTTTTTTTTTAACAGAAGATATAAGTACTATAGGAGATATCGACATCATGTGCAGAACACCATTCTTTTTTTTTTCTCTCTCTTTTTTTTTTTTTTGGCCTAATTGCGTCGTCATAGCGTTCGTGTCGCAGATCTAAAAACTTGCTGGATGTATTGGTAAATAATAATGGAACGGGTCGGGAATTTTGTCATCGTATGGAATTACATGTATTACATACACGTTTGAATGGCACAATCTAGCATCCGAGAGAATGCGTGCTAGTGCCATCTACGGTGTAATTTTTCGTCGCCATATCATATTCGAGGTTTCACACCAATAGGTCATAGTCCGTGAGTGATAATGCGATATCCTCTCCCAAAATAATCTATGCCTGTCGCATACGGAATAAAGAGAGAGAGAGAGAGAGAGAGAAAGAAAAAGACTTGTAGGGAGAGATACTATTTATGGTGATTCCACTGGATAGGTATATTTACTACCTTGCATCAACTTATAACTGAAGCATTTTACACAAGCGAAACGGGGAGAACAAGAATCATGACATTAAAATAAATTGCTGCCATTTTGATGAGTGATGTTAATTTTTCAGTTATAAATCTGGCTGCGATTGTAATGTTCATGCATGGTATACAATTTCAAAACACACACACACACACACAAAGAGGAAAAATACGCCGAAGGTAGTTGCGATGATCAACTGTTTGTGAGTTAGGACACCGGTTTCGTACAATAAAGCCGTTGAGAAATTTACTAGACAATATTCATTTCACTTCAGACAACAAAAGAAACGCACATACTTACGGCAAGATTATTATGCATCTGTGCACAACATCTGGGGGGCGTTTCATGAAGGAACTTGTCGGATGAAATATCTGACAAGTCAATTATATCCGACAACTTTTGAGAAATTCTTTAGTCTGATTGGCTGATTTCTCTGAACTTGTCGGATATAATTGACTTGTCGGACATTTTATCCGACAAGTTCCTTCATGAAATGCCCCCCTAGATCTTTAATGCATCTTTCATCTTCTGTATAATCATGTTCTACATGCAAAAGTGGTTGTTCTCTACAAGAAACCTAAGAAGTGAACAAATCGGTAATTTGATTTCTTTTAAGTGATCCTGCTATGATACCACTCCATCATAGCTCAGATTCGCTTTGATTTCAACCTGTCATTGCTGTGTGGTAAAGATTAGATCAAGCACGTGGACACCGAGCTTATGTACACCCATATACAACTTACGACAACGTGATAACGTGATCATAGAAACATTGAATTAAAATGAGAAATACTTTGTGGGGGTGGAATGGGGGGGGGGGGGGGGGGGGGCTAAGTCTCAACAGGGATGAATTTGCTTTCCGTCGATCGTCACTCTGATACAAGCTTCCTGCATGGCGCAGGGGTGCGGAAGGCATGTTTAAACATTTGCTTTTTGTCATCTCGCTGAAAGAAAATCAATGGCATCAATCTTCTCGAGTGTATGATATTCAGTTTGTACTTGACAACTGCAATTTCGTGGGATACTGTCACGCTGACAAGCAACACTAATGCCACATCAGTGTGGGTTCATCGATCGCGCAATCATGTTCTTCGGGCAGACGGCGCAGCGGTGTCTGCGTTCTGAAATTCACGGTCATCCCCTCTCTCCATTGTACATGATTTATGGTGCTATAGATGTTGTAGCCTGTATAAATAAGCGTAAATATTCAAAACCACAATGTTTAAACACGAGGGATCACGACATTTACAAAGTAACTATATACCTGGTCATATCCTTCACCATTCTTGTCTCTATTAAGTATTAGTAATCATTGCTGTCACATCAAGTAGCTTTGCTTATTTCTATCTTCTTTGATAGAGAGCTTTGATAAAGGCTGGATAATATCTGGACTCGTAAGCATGAGATCCAGAGTTCGAATGTTGTATGGGACGGTACGTGCATCCTTAGGGGGAAAAAATTATATTGAATTCTTTATATAATTACTGGTCGGTGATTGGTCATAATGCCATCATGTGACTAAGGCAGCGAGGATCGAAATGGTTATTACAGACATTAATGCGAGCAGTGACGTCACATCAGATAATGTAGGCCTATAATTCAAGAATTTGACTGAATACCATCGGGGTTAGAATTAGAGGAGGTATGTTAATGTATACACCAAAATATGTTAATATAACAAATATTGCCATGTTTATCATTATAATACTATCATAACACGTAGCAGTATACCTTGGGAGTGTTTTTTTTTTTTCCTTTCCCCTCGAGACAATATTTCCCTCCAAGTTCTTCTTATAAGTCTATAAAACAGAGTACGTGACAGTGCTCGGGTAGTTTTAACCCGTTGAGGACAAGTCCCGAGTGTACTCTGGCAGGTGTCTATGGAAAAAGCGTGCGAGACATGACTCTCGCTAGGTGACAGCTCAGTGCGTGCCATAGAGAGGCCGCTGCGCTGAGTGAACATGGTAATATTATCAATCATCACTTCTATCATCATCACTATTTTCATTCCATTCAATTGCATAATTACGCATCGACTGTACAACTTAAGTATCGGAATCAAAATTGTTAGAAATGGAAAAAAAGAGCTTGTAGCTTGCTGTCTCCCCATAACCATAATACAGTACATAATTGCTGAAGTAACAGAACCAGACATGATTTCGTTTGATAATAGGGCCTGTACCGGTGTCGTTTTCGTTCTGATCACTGTTAACATCATTATAATAAGTCTTCATCTCAGTTAGATGAAATGTGTAAAGCTCAGCTAATGACAAAGGCAAACCAGTGACACTTCTAAAGGCTTGGAGTTCTTTTTCTCTTTTTTTTTTGTTGTTGTTGTTTGTTTTGTATTTCCTTCCTTCTCAGATTGATGAACTGGAGCAGCTGCAGAACACTATATGTCATAAGAACGTCTCAGTCGCTGTGACTTATTTCTATTGGGATTCAAAGTTAAGTGCAATGTTTGTGGAGATGGCTGCAGAGAGATCTGCAAATGTAATTCTCGAATTATTTTTCTCAGAAACCTGCGAATATTCTCTACGTGTGGAAAACAGTATAATACACCCTGATTTCCCCACACAATAGTCTATATAGGAAACCGCAGAACGTTCCGTGTATATTATATCAAATTTCATATCGAATTAGAGCATGTCGACAGCCTGCAGACACAAATTCGACAAAAGCCCTCCTAGTCAGAACAGGTGGTAGCTTCTGTGGTTGAATACACTGAAACTGTTTTCCTGTCGTATAATGCGAAGTATAGGCCTACTGTGAATTTCTGGTGAAATTAATTGTTTGCGTCATAAATCTTTAGTGCAATCTGCTTTTAGGTAGTAGTAAAACAAATTGGGAACACTTTGCTATTGCATGTTTGTTTGTTTTTATTTGGGGGGTGGGAGGGAACTTTGTCCAAGCCTTTGTCAAACTTACCAAAAATCCCGTTTGCCCCATTTTGCCTTATCTTCGAACGTGCACTTGGACATAGGAAAAGGTCAATAACCAGTTACCCATCAGGATCACTGTCCTATCGCATGCTTGACCATATGGCAACAACACACTGTGCATGGCAGGTCATTTATTATGAAATGGCGAGTCTGCTATTTTGAGATATAAGTACAAAAGGGTAAAACTCAAGGAATATCGTCCAGGCAGCCGACCACGATAAATGTAAGAAGTCAATCGTCACGTCGGATTAACTGTAAAAACAGAGAAGGAGGTCAGAATAGATTTCGTCCACCGGAAGAGCTCAATGCTGCTTTTCATCCCAACCGTTCTTCGTGATACATCGTATGCCGTGCATGTGTATCATAACAAGACGTGTTCGTGTTTCGCTCTTGTTTTTCTGGGTGCAATTGCTGTGTGCCGACACAAATACCCATTACGTTCAATCCGTCAACCTCCAAAGTTAAAACTGACAATCCGGATCCTATTTTGATATAGTTTCCCGATTCGTATGTGTTTTTTCCCCGTTTTTCCCCAAGGCGAGGTGTGTCTTTAGTCGCACTGACCTACACTCTGTCGTAATGAAATAGAGCGAGGGTAATTTAACGCATATTCCGTGGTGAGATCTCCAGAAAAAAGGGTCTGGGTAAGAATTTTACGTAAAACAGTATATTTGACGAGAAAGGCGTGACGGATGAATAAGGAATTATCATAATATCTCTGTTCGCCCCAAGATGATTCTCCATGATTTCGTAGCACAGCATTTATTTCATCTCTCTTCGCGAAGAAAGTCATGTAGGCCCTTAACACATTAAATTCAGAGAGGCGTGTTATTACTGTGTCTTTTTTTTTTTTTTTTTTTTTTTGGTCAGAGGGCTTTGTAGTTTTGTAATCTACAGTTGTATGTTTATATGGATTTTTTTTTTCCGTGAAGAGTTTTACGTTTAACTTTACAAGGTAAGGACGTTTGCTATACACCGTCGGGGTCTTCTTGTCTCGTGTATACGACGCGAGTTCGAGCACGTTTACGTTTGTGTGTAGGTGTGTGTGTGTGTGTGTGTGTGTAGGTGTGTGGGTTTGTGCTTGATATTCCGAGTAACTGCTATCACTTTAAAAATACAAATAATAAAAGAAGATCAAATGTTTACCCAAAAATGTATATTTCTCATGTAAAGGTAGACAGCGCATGCTTTATAGATTAGACAGGGCATGGCTTAGATTAAATTGTAAAGAAATATGATTTTGTATGTGATTTATATATATATATATTATATATACATGTTTTATGTCGTACTCATGGGAGCACAATAGATGGAATCAAGGACATTCTCTGGATCCTTTCCATGTATGTTGTAGATATTTCACATAAATTAATTATAGACAAACTTCAATATTAATTAATTCATTCATTTATCAGTCTTGTTTTTATTTTCGTTTCCAAACAATGTATTGATACATATAGGCCCTATACCTACACTATCAATTGTCAGAATAATAGTACGTGCCGTGTTTGAAACTCAGCATCGTATAGAAACAGGTCTTGTTTCATCAAAGACTGGAAATGAAAAATACCATAAACACTTCCAATAGAAGTTTTATGTTTGACTTATTTAGTGCAAACCGTCAGCTGCACAATTAATGTAAATCGACAGTGTACCCTCTATATACGGTTTCTATTTGAAAATACATCCCAATGTTGCAGTTCACATTGGATATTCCTCAACTACACAAGAAGGGAAAAGGCTGTATACTATGTATACAGCCTCATGCGATGATGCAAAAGCATCGTGATTGCCGAGAGCCAAGGACAAATTCATTGTACAAAGTAATGACATGTATTTGCGAAGATTGTATATAAAACGTGCGATTCCCGTAAGACATCTTTTTTTCCCCTATCATTCTGTTGCACAAACCAGCAATTGACTCTTCTTCCTTACTTGTAAAAAAAAAAAAAAAGAGCAATTCTGTCTGTTGCTATAACAGTCTCGGCGCTTTTCCATCCTGCGGTGGATATAAGTAATGTAGATGATCGGTTATAATATTTGAAGATAAAAAATGATATGGATAGGAACGACAAAGGTGATGATGCGGTAAATTTGTGAAGAGGACAGAATTAGAAACAATAATTATTGATTGCTGATCAGTTACATGCCGTATGACTGATAATTCCTGGAACAGGTTACACTATATATATCCTTAAATTATCACTCGAAGAGTGCGATGAAAATAAGAGGATTCATAACCACTGTACAGTCGTCTTTTGAAATTTGATTTTGATTTGATTGATTGGTTTCTGTATTATCATTATAGTACACATGTACACATTGTTGGTAGTATAATACAGTACATGTACGTTATTTAGAATGTTGCATCATAACAAAATTGTATACACTGTAATACCAGATGATACTTTACTGCGAAATGCCAGTAACAGTTACAATGACTTTACGAAGAATCCAATGTCTTTCAATCATTACAAAAATGCAAAATGCACGACATTTACGATAATTCCTTTCGTTTCTCAAGTGAAATGGCGATGTAACCAAATGAAGGTTTTAATCACAAAACGAGTTAACTTCATTCTTATTGAAGTGAGGTATTTCAGATAGATGCCGATAAAAAATGTAAAAAAAAAGGTAAGAAAATAAAAGCTGTTTTTAATTCGATTTCAATTCAATTCAATTCAATAGTTTGTTTATTTCATCATCAAAAAAGAAAAGAAAAAAAAATCTATTTCTAATTGTATCAATCAAGAATATTCCGTGTTAAGTAACAAGTGACGTATCACTGGAAATGTTTAATGTGTGTAATAATATATGAAATATATTTAATACAATTACGTGCTTGTAATGATTTTTAAATTAACATTCTTTCCCACTGCGCATTGAGCACATCATTCATGTGGTATTGACGCATTTTAATTAACCTGTATTATTATTATTATTATTATTATTATTTTCATCATTATCATTGTTATTATTATTTTTGATGACAATGGACTTTAAAATTCTATAAAATGGCGCTTAACCCGTTTTTTTTCAAACTTTTCAAATATAAACTACACATCCAATATGTAAATCTTGTTAGAGGATCCCAGATGTCTCTCGCGAAGTCCTGCATTATCATGATTAATGTAATCAGTCGCCAAGTAACAAATAGAGGATGTTTTTTGTTGTTTTTTTTTTACTATAATGTAAAGTTTCTAATTCATTCAAATTCACGGATATTTCCGGTCTCTTGGCCTCCCAGTAATGAGGTAACCACCTCATTGACGCTGGCATGGATGGCTAAAGCTTGTGTATCAGAAGTGTGCGTGAGATGTATAGATACATCAGTCGAAGAGCGATCCATGTGTGTGTGTGTGTGTGTGTGTGTGTGTGTGTGTGTGTGTGCGTGTGTGTGTGTGTGTGTGTGTGTGTTACAAATGACAGGCAACGGGAAGCGTTCCCCAGAATTTTGCAATTATGCAAATGCAAACGCAGAAATCCTGCTCAAACGGTGCACTTATACCAGAGTTGAAGAACCTTTATCAAAAGATTTCCCGTTGAGTGATCAAGGTCTCTACAATGTCTGTCTTTGGTAATTAAGAAGAAAGGAATAATTGGATTCTTTTTAAGGTCAATATAATCAGTTAACTGCACGAAGAGATGATCAAATTAATGAAAAAATAAAAAGGGAGAAAAACAGGCAGTTTGTCGAACATAATTTTATGCGATGGTACGGCCAGTAGACCACACGTCTCATTGCAGTATTGGTCCAATTTTTTAAGGAATTCATAGTTGACACAATTTCTTCTCACTGTAGAATTTTTGAAAAGTGCATGTACCCACTGGATTTTCAGAGGGTTTCTCCGTGTGACGTACAGTAGCCAGAATTAGGTCCACACTTTAGTGAAGTACATGTATGTACGAACTTCTCACACTGTGTAACTACCAATGAGTGAAGTATTTTCGAACTTCTCACACTGTGTAACTACCAATCCTACATGAACACTCTCATATTGCCATGGAAATAATATTGGAACACACAACTTGTGTGTATAGTTGTGTAATGCCACTTTGCATAAATTATAAACTTTTTACCACTTTCGACAGTTTTGTCACACGTTACTGTACTTTCATATCACTCAACTTATTTTATTTTATTTCATTTTATTTCATTTTATTTAATTTTATTTCATTTTATTTTATTTTATTTTATTTCATTTTATTTTATTTTCATCTTATTTTATTAATTTCTATTTTATTCTATTTTATTCTATATTATTTTACTTTATTTTACTTTATTTTATTCCATTGTTAGTTAATGTGTGTGTGTGTTTGTTTGTTTGTTTTTTGTTTATTTCTTTGTTTGTGTGGGTTGTTGTTGTTGTTTTGTGTTTTTTTCTTTGAGGGGGGGGGGGGGATCAGTTAGAGGTATACAAGACAAGGATTCTGCTAACATGTCGACCGATATACTAGTCACATAGCACGAAGGCCGGTCGCCGTTAGTGATATAGGAAGCTTAATAGGTCAGCGACAAAGTGAGGCTCCCTCAGTAATTCTTGGTTAAGCCTTTCTGTGCCAGGAGTTGTGGGCAGTAAGAACAAAGCTATGAGGCTTTTCTGTGCCAAGTGGTACTCAGGGCACAACGGGTTAATCAAGCTACTCACTACTTTCCACTTTACCCACTACTGTCCCTTTCTTCTTGTCCGCCGCGGATC
Source organism: Diadema setosum (assembly GCA_033980235.1). Lineage (NCBI taxonomy): Eukaryota > Metazoa > Echinodermata > Echinoidea > Diadematoida > Diadematidae > Diadema > Diadema setosum. The sequence goes on from CM067064.1 coordinate 19,460,862, forward strand.
GTGCGTCGACAGCAGTTACATAATTTCAATTTGATTTAGGCTCCCTCACTTTGGTTCTTACGACTACATACCATTCGTTGCAAGTGATGTTATTAGTGAATTATTTTAGTTTCGATTTTTTTATGCCTCCGCCAACGAAGTGGCCGGAGGCATTATGTTTTCGGGTCGTCCGTCCGTCCGTCCGTCCGTCCGTACGTCCGTCCGTACGTCCGTCCGTCCGTCCGTCCGTCCGTACGTCCGTCCGTCCCGTTTTGTTTTTGTCAATATCTCAAGAACCGTGTGGTGGTTTTACATCAAACTTGGTATGAGGGTATATCCTTGGGGGATAATACTTTGTGTGGATTTTAGGGTCACGGGGTCAAAGGTCAAAGGTCACAGGTCATTTTTTGAAAAAAGGTTGAAATTTCATGTTTTTCTCCATATCTCGCAAATGGTTCAAGGTATCTTCATGGAACTTAGTATATATGCATGTACCAATGGGCAGTGATTATCTAGGGAAGTTGGGGGTCCTGGGTCAAAGGTCAAGGGGTCAAAGGTCAAGGTCAACTCAAAATATCACTGCTTTCCTTATATTTATGCAATGCCTGAAGGATTTTTTTTTTAACTTGATGTATGCATGTATAACCCAATATATATTCTGTGGGAAGTTTCTTGCCAAAAGGTCAAAGGTCAAAAGGTCAAAGGTCAAGTGAAAGTTCTAAATTGCACTTCTTCCTCCATATCTCAAAAGTAACTCAAGGTATTATCATGAAACTTACATATTTATGCATGTTCTACCTAACAGTGATTCTCTTTGGAACTGTGAGGTCAAAGGTCAAAGGCCAGGTTTAGATAATACTATTTTACCATGTGATACTGAAATTATACTTTTTCTCAATACCTTGAAAATTACACAATGCATAAACTTATAAAAGGGTCAAAAGTCAAGTAAAAATCATCAGTTCCCCCAAATACCTGCACTCTGACGTTTTAATCATTCATCCAATTAAACCTAGTTCTAGGAAAGTGAACATTCAGTACATCTGTGGCAAACCTGTCATTTTAATATTTTGCCAATTGTGTGAAACTTTCATTACACATTGTCAAGACATTGTACTATAGTCCTATTAGGAGAACCATGCATTATGGCGGAGGCATACACCAGTCGCCGTAGCGACATTTCTAGTTTTTACATAAAAATGGACAAAATGTTATTGTATTGTAATAATGAAAATAATCATTGAAACTCGGTTATGTTTGTTCTTGCTTTTGTGAACACAGAATGGAAATAAATCCAAATAAAATAAGATAATAGATTAATGAAAGCAATATCCTCAGCGAGAGTAGAACTTTTTTAATGTGAAATGACTCGTCGGATGATTAATACACTGAACTATATATAAGGGCAACAGACGGAGCTAATAAAAATGTCTTTCATTTAAAAGGATATATTCATTCATGATATTTCGTCGAGTTTCAAGAAACCAAGAGACTCGATTTTGAGCTTTCATCAAGAAAGTGGAGACGAAGAACACGAAACAAGTTAGGAACAGCACACCAGTATTATGCTCCCCGCGTTGAATCACCCGTACTTGTAACCTAACTCTTATAAAAAAGCGCCTCTTTAGAGAGGATTTTTGTTGTTGTTTTTTGTTTTTATGTTTTCAACAAAAATAAATGTACCTTAAGGGACAATTCGTGAGATGTTTAAAAAAAAAATGACTGTTAGTGTGTGAGTACCCGACATAGCGGCATGTCATCATTATGAGCATAATGCCTTGGCTGGTACACTTGTAATATTCCGTTACTTTATCGACGCTGATTTCACTTATCCTAGAATAAAACATTGTCAATATCTCTGCGTACTCGGTTCATTCGAAGGCATTGTATTATATGCTATACATATACAAAGAATGGAGCTCGCACAGTTTATACAGTCTACAGTCAGAAGCATTTAAATATGCCTCATTATACACTTAAAGGGATCGTATATTTTTGGTTGAGACCTAATTTCAGGTTTTTAACATTTTTTTTGGTGAGATATTAAAATGAGAAACCTCTTATGAAATATGGAAAAGCATGTAATTCTATGAGGAATTCAACATGTATTTGATGAAAACTGGTTTTGAAATGGCTGAGATATCCAAAAAAGAGCGATTCTAATAAAGTGTGGGATCCACACTTTATTACGATCGCTTTGTTTTACTTTGTTTTTGGATGTTTCAGTCATTTTAAACCCGATTTTCATCAAACAAACTTTGAATTTCTCTTAAAATGCTATGCTCTGTACTATATCATAAGTGTTTTCTTGATATCTCGCAAAAAGTTAAAAGCCCAGTTCCCATCTCCACCAATACTGTACCATCCCTTTAAGACTATCAAGTAATGTTGGCAGGAAATCTAATGGTCACGTGACAGAGACTACTGTTCCCAACTGCTCATGATAACTGCAAAAGCTTGAACACGTCTAATTATCACCGTAGTTCCGTTCAGCATCATTAATTTGTTAATGGTTTGTTTAAAGCGAGACATATGCAGCCTCATGGCCGAATTGCTCTTTAGAATATTGTTTGCAGGTATATGTCATGGTGTGACAGAGTATTTATACTAATACTGTAAATAATATATGGTGAGATTGCATTGAAAACATCGAAACATTCATATTACATTTTTCCGAGTTTGCTCTTAGTTTTCGATGATCTGCCGCTTTCACACGATGCATGATGATGATTTCAGTAGCTTCATTAATTTTGTAAATATTAATTAATGATATATATATATATGTATATATATATATATATATATATATATATATATATATATATATATATATGTGTGTGTGTGTGTGTGTGTGTGTACGTGTGTGTGTGTGTGTGTGTGTAGGTAGGTAGAGTGCGTGTATATCCAAAAACAAAAAGTATAGGAATAAATATCTAATGAAATAAAATTATTTATAGCATATTATTTGGGCTACTTTGGCTGGAAAGGTGGTTTACCCAGCGAAGGTATTATTAATTGCAAATGTGAGACAATAACAAAAGTGTGCAAGACATATCGGTCTTGATGCTGTATAGAGTGATGGTGGTGTGTTTATTAATCACTGTTTATTAATCACTGTTATAACAGTGATGTATTATGGAAATCAAGTTTTCCCTCACTGATCTGTTGACGCACCCGCGTGATATTAATGCGATTAGTATCTATTTATGGCGTGCAGAAGGAAGAGATTTTCGGATTCTAACCTGGACATCAACAAAGTGCAAAAGACGATCTATAGAACGCTTGTACAACTACAGATCGCTAAACATTATTTTTGCGGTGTCATGGATACGCTACCGTCTGGTCAAATGCACCAGAGGATTATCGACTTTGAAGTCCCTCGTTACCTCAAGATAAAGGCTTGAAAAAAATACATATTGCTGTTGATGACGACTGAGGAAAGAAATAAGACGCGAGATATAAATAGGTGACCAAGCAGACGAAGCGGGTAGTCGCAGGAAACGAATCCAACGCCCGCTAATCGCGGTCGTAAACTCTGATGTGCTCTGGTGACGCGCTTGCGGTTTCGACGGCATTTAGAAAATACTAGATATTTATGCATTATGTGTATGTATGGGTGTGCGTATGCGTGTATGTGTAAGTGCGTGTGTGTGTGTTTGTTTGTAAATTGGCGTGAGTGTCAGGGTGTGTGCATGTGGAAGCTAAGACTTGCTCGTTTGAGTGTGTTCAAATTAAAGTTAGTTCATGAGAATTAGGGTGTGTTGTGGATGATTTTGGATGTCTAGATGTGCATGTGCGTGTGTGTGTGCAACACAGAGTGTAAATTAAGGTGTATGAACATTTATAACCTTTTTATTCCTTTGTTCACCTTGCGATAGAAGAATCAAATGAACACCAATGATGCATCAATTTACCAGCATAAAATCAATACTAAATTTGTGAGGAAATAGCCGTTAATTGTTAAAAGAGAATTACTATGCCTAGTGATTCTCTCCCTTGACGAGAAAAACAAAAATATCGGTAATCGTGTAGAAATGCACACCATGCACACCTACCATTTCCTTCCTTAATTTGTCAATAAAAGTTTTCGTGGCTATCAGAAATGTCAAGATGAACCATATCTGATGGTTTCATGAAATTTCATAGCCAATTACAGAAGAAAATTAGCTAATTTTGACTCAAAAGTACGCCGATCGACGGCTGTATCAGCGTAGCATGATTGATGATCGATTATGTGGAAAAGCGATATAATGATGATGATCGATCGTTGTAGTCTGTGGTACAGCCGCTTGTTTGGTGTTTAACCACAATAATTACGTCGGCTTAACAGTAAAAAGTTGAAGAAAGTGATCTCAATGCGTCTGTTTTTTGTTGTTTTAATAAATTTTCTCCTGCGTGCTGCGTTTGACTGTATACAAACATTGTATCTGTCAACATATTTTGCTGACTGAATGATGGGAGGATAATATGTGTGAAACAATAAAAGATAATAAATTGGACCTTGCTACGAAACAAAAGCAAATATTGGGGTTGCAGTTCTTGTATACATAATTAATAAAATGAAATGGAAAAATGAATAGCGTTATTATCATAAAAACAATGATTTATACTGTAAATTGAACTTATCAATTAAAAACATAAATTCAATACCATTTACCATCACCAGAAACAAACAACAAATCCCCTTCGAATTCAACTTCCTCCTCATCTTCTTTTCTCTCTCTTTCTCTCTCTCCCTCCTTCTAATAGCCTTACTCTTTTCTTCTACTTTTCCTTCAACTTCATTCTTTTCCCTTCAACACTATTCAAATTAAATCAACTTTTGTCATGAATCAATACTTGCCACAATTTCTAAAGAAAGGACATCTAAATCCTGGTATGAATAATCTGTATCAATAATTCAAATAGTGATAATCATGATAGTGGCAATGAAAAGAATGAGAAAAAATACGAAAATGAAAGTAGATCTAGGGCCCACATTGGCCACACGTATTGCACAAGTTGTGTTAATATTGTTAGTAAGCGGCTAATTAGAGACTACCAGAATCGATTATAATCGTTGACATAGTTCTCTGTGAAATCGATGCACTAGTTACTACGTCGGAACTATGATCGCGACTGACGTACTTTTCAACTCCGATTTCTCATTTTTCTTTCCTTTTCGGCTTTCTAATTCAATGAAAACTCTCTGATATGGTTCAATTTAGCATCTCCAAGAGCTGCACAAAATTTTATTGACAAACGGCGAAGCGAACGGTAGGTGTGCATTTCTACATGATTACCAAAATATCATATCAAAATCAGGGCCTTCGAGAATTATTTCTATCAGTAAGTGGTCGTGCACATTCACATAACACCCGAGTTACAGTTTCCAAGAAAGATGAGGTTTGTTTCTTGTTAAATTCATTTTTCTCCCTCTTCCAACTTCTTGACAATTCTCTGTAAATTCTTCCTCTCTAGTATGGAAAAGTACTATATAACCAACATGATTAGGTGGTTTAGAAAATATACAATCCTATTAATCCACATCCCTCCCCCCCCCCTAAAAAAAAAGAGAGAGAAAAAGTCCCAATGTTCACCTGCTCTCGTAATACTTAACAACAATATCCAGAGCAAATTGCATTCAAATATTGGTCTATCAAATATCTTTATTCTTGCAGAAGGTTCTGTCCTTATTTTTGTAAAGATGTTTACACCTAGTGGTATATGGACTTTCGAAGTAATGCGACTGTCAAATTGATAAATGTCATGTAATGTAATGAAAATACTACGCTCGCACATTTCTATGTGCATGATTTTCACCTATACAGTGCGTGAATGTTGTAGTTCTCATTACCGTATACATTACATAACATTGCCTACTTTGTCGATTACACACATGCGCTCTGTTTATCAACAAATCCTACGCTTTCCTGAGTTTTAAGTAATTAACTTCTCACTCTCTATATCCGGATTTCCAGCGGATGATCCTATTAGCTATCGCACTAATGGAGCTTGATCACAATTTCACAGCATTCCAAAGTCCCATGCGACGTTATATCAGGCGCTTTGTACTATTTGGTAAGAAATTCAATATTCGATAATTGAATGGGCTTCGTCCTTGCTTGCTGGCCTCGAATTCTGTTTTTTGGCCACGAGTGCCACCCTCTAGAAGTACCTCCTGGCGTGGCGTTTGTGTCTCGAAGAGTTCTGAAATATGACCCGAAATTGTCTCTATAAATCTCTTCGGGGTTACGCTTTTACCCGTTCAAGTAGCCCTCCTCCAAGATCCGGTATGTAGGCCGTCAGTTTCCAGGTCTATATGGTTGTGGGTGCCATGGATGTGTTCACATCCATAATGTCTGAACTTTGATGGATTGTGCGCTTGGAGACAACAGGAAGATTCTCTCAGGGAAAAGTGAAATAAAGTGTGACGCAAAAATAAAGTAACAGTCAAAAAGTGGGCTAATATTTTGAAAGTTTAAAAAAAAAAGTTCAGCTCATTAATAATCACCCTTTTTGTTGGAAAAGGTTTGTGAGAACCTGTAAGGCGATAAATGCGATGTCCAGTTATTCGATGGAAGCCTCATTTTCTGCTTTGAGATGATACTATTTCGTTCAAACGAAACAGTTTTGTTTGTCTAACCACCAGCTCTATTTTACAGATTGCAAGAATTCCCGGTATAAGCACACAGATAGACCACCGAATTCAAAAGTATGATGATGAAGCCATCGGCAACAACAACAACGTGATGATGACAAAAAAAAATAGTTGATATTGTACTCTCCTGAAATCATAATTTACTCGCAGTAGTTTCAAATCGATATTTATGATGACAACATTTAAAAATTTAGTTATAAAATCACCACTGGGTGGTAGCAATCTCGTGTATTCTGTTTTTATGCATGATGTGATGACGTATATCAATAATTATCTCACTTTTTTTTTTTATATTAACTATACGAATTCTGGTGATGTCAGATTATGTTCTGAGAAGTGCAATATTCGGATTACTAGTTACCGTTTAAATGAAGACAATAGTGTTCGATTTTTAGTGACATGCTGGATTTTTAACAAGTATAAGCTCTATGGTATATGCCAAAATTGCATTTATGATGAATGCCTTATGATTTTTAAATATATTTTTGTTCAATGTTTTTATGTCTTTGTGATACTTGAAACAAAAACATTTCCAAAATGTACACTAAAACTTGAAATTGAAATTGAAATTGCTTGAAGTTAAAATTGAAATTGAAATTGAAGAGGGTATTTTACAGGCAAGATCAGCGGTTTCGGATGAAGTCTTGACCGGTTGACCGCAGCCCTGAATAATCATGAGGGAAAAAAAGGAACCCTTTTAATTCATAAGCTGTCTTTTGGACGAACGTGCCATAATTAAGATGCCCATTTTAAGTCCAACCATTATGACGATACAATAAATAATTGCCTGAAATTAGGGAGTGCCATAATTATTATTCTGTTGACTGATAGAATCACCACAGAGTATGAAATCAAGCTGAATTTTGGCTGGATAACCCATGCCTTGATAAGCTCTTGTTAGCTCTTTTAATATAGGGCTCAGTGTTTCTCCTTAGCATGGACACTAGTCGTCATGCCTCAGATTTTTTTCTTATAACGTGTCCCAGGGGTTGAATAGACCTCCTTGGAGAATGTATGTCATTGCCTTAGAATAAGAACAAAAAACAAAAACATAGACACAAGAAATCAGTCGCTTTTGGATTATCATAATGAGCCGTATCAATCTACTCGATAGCTCAGCCCGGCTGCTGGGCAATTTCTCAGTCCCAAGTTTTCTAGTGCAGGGGGCCCCTTTAATGGTGGCGCTCCCCATCACCATTCTCCCGAGTTTTCCTCCGGCTTTGCTTCCATAAATCACTTGGCATTCATGAAAGCATTGCCCTTCTCCTCTTCATGTATTTTCGTATCAATCCGCAATGAATAAATTTAGAGCATTTCTCAGTCGGCCTGCCGAGTATCACAGCTCTGCCGCCAAAATACTCATGTCAAAAAAATAACAAATAAAACTGAATTTATAATCCACTGCGCATTCCCCAAGTACGGCATGTATTACACGCACGATCAAGCCACTTTGAAAGAATAATTATAACGATGATTTATTTTTTCAAGCATTGATCACAGTGGTTAATAGCAAGAAAGAAGAAAAAAATAAAACTTTTGAACTCTTTGCTTGAGAGAGGATAGCAGTTATGAAGATGCAAGGTGAAGTGCCGCGAAGACGGTGTCGGTTATGCCGCAAAGGGTTGATGAACACACAATAGATTTTTGACGGGAATGTCGACAGACGTGCAAATCAGTGACTACTTTAAAAATGCAAGACATTAAGTGTCCATGGGAAGATTACGGATGTTGCGATGAGAGAAGGACTGATTATTGGTGTTTTCTATCAAAACCGTGACTTCTTCAAGGTATATAGCAACTCTACATCCTCGACCGCGCCGGTGACTCTATGTGATGCGAATAGAGTCGTGCCCGATAGAGCGCCCCGGGAGAGGCGAATAATAGTTTAATTGCGAATTTGTATTTGGCGCGGCATGCCTGCTGTCACGATTTCTACTTCGATAGATTTAGAAATTACCCCGGGAAAGATTTGGGAAGAATATCAACCATGAAATTGGAAGCTTCGAACGTGGCTAGAATTTTTTTTCATCTTCTTCTTGGCGTTTCAAGCAAAAGCGGATAACATTTCTCTGTCGTGTGGCACGTGCGTAAGGCGAGAACTGCAAACGCAAGTGTGTTTTGTTTCTGGGTTATGAGTCTCTCATCTGATCAAAATGGATCTAATGAATGGAATACATCACACCACATGTGAGACAGCTGTCGTAAATTTCATACTGAACACCACAAAGTTTTATTTTGCGGGGCTGGTCGATGCGGGAAAAAAAGAAATACAGCTTATAGTATGATTACACTTGAATGTTTTTGTAGCGTTTTATCGAAGGATGAATTATAAGATGATGGCAACTGACATAATAAGTTTGGGTAAAAATGTGTTGCTGTGACATGTACGGTTTTAAGGCAGTTGGTGTCAAGTCATTTACATTCACTCTTAATCTGCCCTGTGCTTTGGAAAAAAAAAACAACAACAAGAGCTTGATACATGGAAACCAAAAGAGAAGAAACCGAAGCAGAATATGAGCGCCCTTTGCCAGCGATCATCATGGTACATGTATCACAAAATGAATAATACATTTCACGTTACGTCGGCCGTATTCACTTATTCCTAATTGCCTCAAATTGATTTGCATCTTTGACGCTGGCCTACATGTTGACACAATTTCAGAAGACAGACAGATAGAGAGATAGATAGATAAAGGGGAGAAAATAGAAGAAGAGAGAGAAGGAGAAAGAAAGAGAGAGAGAGAGGGAGAGCAGGGGTTGGTGTGTAGTAGTAAGGCTAAGATGGGGTGTTCAATAAAGTGGGTTCGGGCGAGAGGTGCCCTCGTACCCCATTTTGGCTCTCATGTAGGAGACGCAACTTATTTTTCCATCGCGGAAAATCGAGGGGCGCGGACATCCTGTTATTACCGCGTCTTCGCAGCATCACCCCTCCCCCCCCCCCTTCATCTTTCCTATACCTCTGCTCGAGGTTTTCAAAACACCTGTGGGATTTCTCTTTTCTGCCTTTATTCAAGTAGCAATTCTGCAGGTTTTTCTTTGATATTTCCTTTTGAGCTGACTCACTCTTAACCCAGTCTATTTAGTTCATGGAAGGATGCTAAACACAGCTGTACTTTGTTTATTTCCATAAACTACGAGACAGTATCCTTTTCCTTTTTTCTTTTGTATACCGGAAACGGATGAATTGATTCTCACATCAGATTGCCTTAGTTATGATTGATATCATTTTGCAAGGTCAAGCAAAGTAAACTTTCCCATATCAAAAAGTCACTTTCAAACATAAACTGCTCAAATCAGTCACGATCGACCGGATTAATGCGCACCACGTGCAGAATTATATATAGCGCGTGTCATAACTCCCGCCGAATTGCTATTATTTTCATCATTATCGCGCTAGCAGAAAAGGCTAATGACGACAGAACACGCGCGAATGCCTCCGCTACGTCAGAACCATTCTTCCAGACACGACGGGCAGGTGGTGGAGGTAAAAACCCCGGATGATTATCGGTCCAGTAGCGCTGTTGTTTGAATGATATCATTGGCGTTCATGCGATAGTTATGAACTTTTTGAAAATATTGCTAAACATACAGGAAGAAAGCCACATGCCTTCTTCAATCTTACTACAATTGGTGCAAAACGCAATCATGTCTACCTGGGCAATGCATTCTTGCTCCGATCATCTGGAGTGTTTATAATATCCTTCTCACGCAGGCCTAGAATCCTGTATGATATATGCACGTAGACGCATATATATTCTTTCCCCACTGCATCTCCCCCTCTCCTTATTTTCTCACACACTTTTCATAACATGTCATATAGATAGATAGATAGATTGATTGATTGATTGATTGATTGATTGATTGATTGATAGATTGACAGATAGATAGATAGATAGGCAGATGGATAGGTAGACAGATAGATAGATAGATAGATATACAGATAGATAGACAGATAGATAGATAAGTAGATAGATATAGATAGATAGACAGATATAGATACGTAGATTGATGGAATTTTATATATATATATATATATTTTTTTTTTTTTTTAACGATATATATTTATATGGTTTTGTGTGTGCGTATGTGTGTATGTGTGTGTGTGAGTGTGTGTGTAAACATGCTGGTTTGCATGAACACTCAATGTGAGGCGACATAACACACTCTCGGCACTAGAGACGTGTGAGACTGGTATCGTAATATGAGTAAATCTTCGTTAGATGTAAACTGGTTTCAATGAAGCGACATGTGAATATCAGTGTGCAATGTATATGCATGATAACGGATGATTCAACACGCTGCCTCCCATGCTTCTTTGATATCAAGCTAAATTCATAATAGCCGTTGAATCAAGTTTAGTTTATTTTAGATCGTTTTACAATTATAATTGTAATGTATGTTTTATATATATATATATATATATATATATATATATATATATATATATATATATATGTTATATAATCATCGAGACAATAATGAATGCAGAAGACGTAGGATGCCGGCTGGTGGAAGCTTTCGACCTCAGGTCTTCGTCAGCTTTATTGTCTGTGTATACGAAATTAAATAGATGTCCTCTTTATTGTCTCGATTATATTCTTCCAAAGATGACAGAGGCGTACGGTACGAGTATCAGAATCACCCCATTATTCATTATGTATATGTATAATTATATATAATATCTGTTATATATGTATATGTATATATACATACATACCCGCAATAAATTTGATCGTTTTTCTCTTGCCTTTTGCGCACTCATAAAATTAAAGACGATTTTTATGAATAAGAAAACAGATATCAGTGAGTCGATAGAGTCAATTTTACGCCGAAATACATTCATAATTCATTTTTAATCAGACTTCTACTTGCGTTACCAGATTTATTCCACAGGGAGGGAAGTCGTGAGGAAGGAGTAAGACCTCAGCCATACTTTCAGACGGTCTCCTTGAAAAAAAGGATACAGACGGACGACATGACTCGAAAATGTGACGGTACGAAAAGCGGCATAAATGTATAAGAGCAAAGAGGAAAAGGGGGTGGTAAATCCCACAACAAATCAACCACGACATTGTAAATCGAGCCTCAGCCAAATCTTAGCTTTTAAGTGAACGAAGAATGAGAATATTGCCCGTGTCCCGTGCTCCCCGCTATATCTCTGTTTGTCCCGGCGGAGGGTTCTCGACCTGTTATTCAATTTGATGCATGCATAAGTCAGCATTTCCCAAATTACTTTCCGCGGCTGAGAGGATGGCTTAACTCGCATTCTCACACTTGTAAAGGCTTTTAATCAGGGGAAGACAATCAGTACCCAGAGTACCTCGGAGAATGACACACATTGTCTTATTATTTTGGCCCAGTTAGCACTACACTACTGCAGAGTTACATGGTGGTCCCGTGGATGGGATATGATAATAGGAGTGAAACATAATGCACTGCGCCCGGTGGATGAAAATAATAAAGCGTGGAGAAGGTTTTCTATGATTATAATATATTGTGTGGGGTTTTGTTTCTCTTTTCCTGCGTTTGTTGTTGTTTTCAGTCAAAGCAGAGCCGAAGAAATTAGCGAGATTGCGGAGTTACACATTGGTCTCTCACTCGATAATGCAGGATGTTCGCGGAGTCGAGCTGCTAACCGGAAAAGGGCTCAAGGCTTTCAAACACTCGCGCCCTACCATCGCTGGCGTATCCCCTTCTACGCCACGGGGCTAATGTTCACAGCAGTGAATTTGATTGCGCTGTTTTGACTCAGGGCATTTTGCATAATGATTCCGAAGAAAAACAGTAGGTGCCTTAGAGAGCATGTGAGCATGTGCTCAACCCCCCCCCCCCCACACGCGCGCACACACACACACACACACACACACCCAAACACTGTGTATGTTGCAGTCTACCCAGTCCCGCCGTCTTGTGGAGGATGTTGCTAAGGAACAGCCAACTTGTAGAACATCTTTTTGAATGGGTAATTTTACAATGCTTAGATATGACAGTGTGACTTAATAATTGCTAGAAAAAGAAAACACATTTGAATTACGCCAAATAATGGCAAATTCGGCCTGTTTTTATAGATTGGCATTCAAATAATGTGTACTTGCTGTGGAGGAGATAAATGTCAAATTTGAGAAAATGTTATTTTTGTAATGAGAATTTCTGAGAGACACGTTTGAAAACATGTTTTTAGATCAGCATCTTGCAATTAGACAAAAATTGCACATTGAATAGTCTTGCAAATATTCAGAATACCCATTACGTCTTTGTTTTGGGTTTTTTTTTTCATGTCATGCATTTTGTGTCCACTTAAGGGGGATGGGTTTCAATTAAAGGCATATTTACCATCGCAGATGAAATAAAAAACCCCAGCGTAAGTGCTTTAAAATAGGTCTAAAATGTGAGCTAATGATAAAAACAACCAATGAATCCGTATAATCGATGTTAAGCATTGTTAAATACACAAAATGTGAACAATGATTAAAAAAAAAATCCATACTGAACCGTCTACAATTATGGTTTATTGGGAAAAATACTGATATCTCCTTATAATTTAGGTTTTATTGCAAAATTTCATCATATGGTTGAATGTTTTGTGATACAACAGACCTACACATATGCATCAGATGTGATATCTTGAACATTTTTAAAATCACTGTTCCCAAAGGTAAACAGAACCTTTAACATTTGACTGGTAACTGTTTGAAACGGTTTGATACACAAAGTTGTTTCATTTATCTCTATACATACTTGCACTACTTGACATAATCAAATTATGATCACAGAATGCTCACTTAATTCTACATTTGATTATAAAATATTTATGAAAAAAAAAATCTCTCCAGTATTGTGAAAATGCACATAAAGTGATATCGCCGGCCGCTTCCAGTAATCAAATCTGAGTTTTCAAAATATCCGGGAATTGTGCAAATGATGTAAGCACGACTGCTTCGCCAATAATGTACGTTTGACTGGCACTGTCGACGAAAAAAGACACTTGTATTCTTCTAAACAAATATCATGTCTCGTATAAGCCCATTTTGGGAACGTTTACATGATTTCCTTACTTACACTTCATAAAAATAACACATGTTCAGTCCTTTAACGGATTTTACAATTGTTACATTATTAACAAGGTTATGTAAAATATACTAGTATGCTTCTTTTTTCTCATCAATTTGTTTATCCTTCTGCTTTCTGGACCTTGTTACTAATTATTCTCTTAGCTGACCAGCAAGCACACCCATTCTAAGAGCGATGTGTACACGAAAAGAATCTTGCATGAGCTGTAAGATATATTCAAACATACGGGGGGGGGGAATTAGAAGAAAATATCACCAATTCGTACCGGCAGATATTAATTGAAGTTCAGTTCAGTTCAGAATTCCGTTTCCAATATAATATAACAGAAAAACAACAAAATATTGTGAATTGATTGAATTGTTCCTATACGCATCAATACACACTATGGAGTACAATCGTATAAAAGAAACCAATTGAAGAAAAAAAAAAGCAATGTCAAATTGAAGGTACAATTTACGGGAGGAAACACTTCAAATTAAACTTTGAGAGAAAAGTGCTGCACAGGCGAAGTGTGCGTTGTGCTTTGATGATGCTTATCTGTAGTGTTAGAAGTACAGTAAATCAGTATTATGTATAATGATGAAATGTTTGTAACGGATTATAACATTTGTTATCATCCCCTCAAACTCATTGGAATAAATGTGAACCTGTGGCATGGATTACTTTATGTGTCGGGGAAGTATTGGGATATGACGATGTTTTTTAATTCTCTTTTAAAGATACTCAAAGATGTATACTGTTTTAAATTTAGAGACAGTGAATTCCAAACATCTGGTCCATGATATTTTAATGAATTAGGGGATATAATGATTCTAGGGTTTTCGAGATGATAACTGGACAATTGACGGGTTGATTATGAATGAACTGCAGAGTTTGCAGTGGAAAATCTATCAAAACTTTTCAGAAGACGAATACATGTGTATTTTTGCATACAGATTGCAGTCAACAATTAATTTTCGATCTTTTAATTGATAAAAATAGGTGATCGGATTGAGAGAAATTAGGGGAATTATTGATTAATCACACAAAACGTTTTTGGAGAACTGAAATTAGATTTAATTTAGTTGAGCCACAGTACCCCATGCAATATAGCAGTATGTTATATTTATGTAAATTCCAAACATTATATGATTGAGAGGGAATTTTTAGATAAAAAGCTTTTTTAGTCCTTACAGAATTCCCATGAATTTTTGAATGGATTTTTTTTTTGATATAGTGAATTTGATCACTTCAAGTGGAATTGGAGTCAACTGTAATTGATACAAATTTGGTTGATTTCATTTCAATTAAAGTCAATCCATCATTACATAATAATAATCAGTCTTAATATCAATTTGGGAAAACTATGTGTGAAACGTACAAAACTTGCTTTGCAAACATTTAAGGACTTTGCAATAACTCTAAAGTGATATTGTTGTTTGTTTGTTTTTTTTTATTGCAGAATTATCAGTCATTCGTATACCTTTGAGAATCTTGTCAAATCTTGTCAAAATCAAGAGACAGACAGGTTCTCTCGATATTTGCCCTAAAGCGTGATGGCTTTACCGTCACTTGAGTTCAGATATACTTAGACAATGTGTAATAATGTCATATTTGTGCAATCACGTGGTAAAAGTTGATTCAGCAGCACACATCGTGGATAATGTTTTGTATGTAATCAGTATTCCGTAGTAGCGCTGGATGCACAAGGCCTCTTCTCGGTCTTTCACTGTTCACAATAGATTTAACGCGAAGTCTTGACGCCATGTTGCTTTGTATGAAAACAGAAAAATCAGAGAAGTAGATCAGTGAAAATTTGGGGGAAATATTACAAACGCATATACACACATTATATATATACACACACAAACAAGTTATGAATGGATAACATTTTGAGAGCAAGTTAAATTGGCAACTCTGTGTGACGTATAGTGTTGAGCAGCTCTCCATTGTTTTGTGTACACAAAGTTTTAATAATTTTCTTTTTTTTTCTTTATCTCTCTCAAATATTATGGCACAGGCGAAACTTATCCACAGAAGAGGATATGCAAAAACGCATTGTACTCTCATCATAATTATGCCAACAACTGATCTGATGATTTATTTGTGTGTGTGTGTGTGTGTGTGTGTGTGTGTGTGTGTGTGTGTGTGAAAATGCACATTTTTGACTTTTGGTGTACGAACGAAATGGAGAGCTGCTCAATATTAATGTCACAAAGTGATACCAACATGTCTAACTCTTTAATAGTTCATAACTTTTTTTGTGTGTTTCTCATCCCCCCCCCCCAATTTTCACTTATCTACTAGTACTTTTCTGATTTTTCTGTATTCATACAACGCAACATCATATCAGGATGGAGTTCCCCTCTAATGAACGTCTTGAATGCAGAATACCATTCCGTGGATGAGATGGGAGGGTATTTTTTCATTCTGTCCAATCGGATTGTTGACGCTCGCACTCACGCCTTATTATTGAATGGGACAGTGGATAGATGGGGGAAAGGATTCTCAGCCTGAAAGTCAGGCTAGCTCGGCACAATGTCTCATCCAAACGGATGTGGCATGATATGGATATTCTCGTTTAAGCGCCATTTTTCTTCTTCTACGTGTGGAAATTCGTGAGGCGCTCGACGGAGGATGACTTATGGCGAGTGATCTCCGTGGTTGAAGAGAAATCAATATTAATGATGCATAGCGAAATAATCAATCAACTTGATCTTGATTCGTCACATCTGATATGCGATTCGTAATTTGGATCGAATTCGAAATTTACGACCGCTGGACTCGTCTGTTTGAATGTAAGCGTTCTGCATGCCCGGAAGGAGCTAATGTTCCTCTCACGGATCGAGGGATGCACGTCGCCCTGATGTGAAAGGCATCCCAGCCAATGATAAACAGTGGTTACCGTATTTCGCGCTTGATTACAGTAAATCACGAAATGTTGTGAATCGGGGGATTTCAAGTGTTGATGTTACCTTCTCGCGGACACTACTGGTAATGAATCCATCAAGAAATGCTTTCATGGCTCTCTCGGTGAACTGTCAGCTCTCGTTTGCCCTAGACTCTATATTCCTTATCGGGTTCTTACCACACACTTGGCGTGTGAGAAACCAGGTTTTTTTCTTCCCCTTGGGAGCCTTGGAACCTTTTGTATAACGTCGCAGTGATCCTTGGATCACGATTGTGATATAAGAAATGCAAGTTGACCCTTGGAGTCATCTTGCACTCAAATGCGATGAATTATACACACAATGTATGAAAAGATCGAGACAGAAACTTGCCAATTTGCGAGAAAGGGTTATTTTCATAATAGATTCATACCTAAAAAAAGAATCTACTGCAGTTGGTGATGTCATGACGTATGTACAACGATATGAGGAATATATGAGGAGAAATCCACATTTTTTTGTTGTTGTTGTTGATAAAAAAGAAACATTCCTCCAACTAGTTACTGACATATCTTACTGATAATATCATTCTTCCTGTTTTCTTTTGCTTTTTTAAAGAGGTACTGAGTAAGTCAAATGCTCTTCAATTACGCTGGAAAAGAGAACATATGTGCAATTTTCATTATATTTTCTCTGTATCATTGTCCGTATGTGACGTCACAAAGGAGTCTTTTCACCCAGCCATGACTGTACCAAAACTTAAGGATTCATTATCTTTTGAACGGATTGTCCCATTTTTTTCTCAACCTTTGCTGATATGTTTCTTTTGATATTGCTGCATTCTCTCATTCTTCTTTCAGCGTTTCCACTCTTATTGTACATCAAATATGACATTGCTTTATATCTTTATGTTTTCCTACAAATGCATCGAATATATAAAAAAAAAATCAATTTATATGCCGACACGTTCTTGATGTATGATGTAACATTGCATTGACAGCTGAATCAAAAAAGTAAGCTTAACTGAACTGAACCATAGTGAACACATGAGTTAAGACTAGATTACGAAATATTGAGACTATGAAACAATGAAATAAATGATACAAACTCATTGTTATTTTACTTGACAGAAAGAGAGAAGGAGAATAGATTTGGAGAATACACCAAGACACGCTAATTCTAGTAGCGTAAATACTTACACAGAATGAATTGAAGAACAAAAGCTGAGTTAAAGGAAACCAAAGCCCAAATGTAAAAGCGGATTGAGTGCAAGCAGCAATATTAGTAGAACACATCACTGAAAGTTTGAGGTAAATCGGCAGTCGATTCAAAAGTTATGAATTTTTAAAGTTTCAGTACTGTCAATGCTGGATAAGGAGACTACTACACTTTATGACGTCATTATAGACAACATAATAAAGAAAATATAAGGAAAACTCAACACGTTTTAACTTTTCTAGCATAATAAAAGAGTATACTAGACTTACTTCTTTCATAAAGCAAGGGGGATGATGTATATCCTAAACATATTATGTCAGTAACAAGTCGATGAAATATGTACTTTTCATGAAAATGGCGTTTTGTGGAATTCTTCTTGTATTTTTTTATATTGCTGTCCAAAATTACGTCATGAACTATAGTAGTCTTCTTATGTAAAATATAAGGTGTTTTCATGTAAACTGGGAATATTTGATGAACATGTAAAAAAAAAGTGAAAAAGTTTTAAACTTGGGGAGATTTAGGGGATCTTTGATATCTAAGGGACATCAGCCCTTTAAGCAGAATGATGGGAATAAGTGACCGCCTTGTCAGATGTTGACCTTTAATGAAGATCGTATCCTACTTCTGTCCCTTAGTTCTTTTCTTCCCCCCCCCCCCTCCCCCGTCTCTCTCTCTCACCCTCTATCTCTTCTCACTCTGAATTCCACAGTAAACAGGAAATGCAGAACGCAATATACGGACCCTCAGGGTCTTCCTCGGTCTCTGGACGTTTTTAGCCTCCTCAACGTCACTATAGACTTTTGTGTCACTATATAGGCTTTCTCCAATTTCATAAATGGCTTTAGTTTGTTGTTTGTTTTCTCTTCTTTTTTGTTTTCAAATGACTTATTATGCGACTTCTTGTTTTTGACAGATCACAAACTGCAGATAACCATACTCAAAAACATGACCAGACACTCACACACAAACACACACACTCACATAACTATAAGTAAACAGTAACTATTTTAGATGTTGTTTTCGAAGATGTATCTACAGCATATATATATTTTTTTTTTATCCGAAGCTGTTCATTGACTGCAATAAAAATTTCAGTCTAACCATTAACATGCTCTGCGCCGTAAAGTATGTAGAGTATGGATATATGGATGAACATGCATGCGATGCATGGAGAACATGGAGAATGTTTGGCTCCAAAGTTCATTTACATATTATGCGATGTTAAGGAGTAGTCATTCAGACGTTTTCGAGTGGAGGGGGGGGGGAGGGACATAATATCAGACTGTATCAATCTTCTCTTGCGGGATGTGTCAGTTTATTGTAAAATTCTGAATATGCTATAACTGTATTAAAGGGGAATATATCAGTCCTCCTGATCATGTAGCCATGGTTTCTAACATCACGCCCATTTGACTCTGCTTCCACCGAGCTTTGATTTTGTTGGATATGTATGTTTAGACAAACAATGTAGTATATATTTCGTATATAATTCGTTTGTTTGTTTGTTTGTTTTTGTGTAGGTCACATACTGTCTGTTTTTACCTGAAAGTTTATGTATGCATTGTATTATCGTATACAGGGCTTCCTTGAAAAGCAGGTCTGCTGGCTGTCAGCAGAACTGAACGGAATGTCCCTGTTAAAAGATGTTGTGAATAAATAAATAAATAAATAAATAAATATATATATATACATGTATATATATATATATATATATATATATATATATATATATATATATATACACGTATCTTTCTCCTGAACTCTCCTTTCTTTTCGTCTCTTTCATTCTAAACTACGGCGATGTATTATTGTATAGTAATTGTATGTGGACATCCTTGATTGATCATGTTTGTTTTAGCCTAGATGTGTGCAGTAGTTTCTTCACCATGTTTGTCTGTTTTCAATGTCTTGATTCGTTTTGGGTTTTTTTTTTTATGTATGAGTTTGTTTTTCATTTTGATACATTTATGTTGTGCTTTATCCGCACGGACCTGCGGAAGAACAGTCTCCGAACTGAAGTAAATGTGCCATGCTTAAATAAAGGAATGAAATTAAATTATATATATATATATATATATATATATATATATATATATATATATATATATATATATATATATATAATTTCATTTGTGTGTGTGTGGTGTGTTTGTAAGTATAATTGGTACACAACCAAGTTGCCCGCTGACTACATAACTAGGTTTGTCTTAAGTTCAAGTGCATGGAGAACGGGGACGATAAATACCTGGTCCAGGACTTACGACACTACTCTCAGATATGACATTTTGTGATTGTTTTGTTGTTGTTTTTGTTGGATCTTTTCATTTGTGAGGGGGCCAGGTTGTTTTTGTTTTGTTGCTGATTTTGTTCCGGTAGCAGATGAATTCCATTGTGTGTAGGGGTTGCATTCTAAAGAGCTTGTTTACGTTGCCTGGTTTTCACTTTTCTCTGTACGATACGTCGTGCATAATACCAAACGGTCCACATTATAGTATTCGACAATTTTGCCACAGGCGAAAACGTGTTTTGTTGTTCACGGTGCCGCCAATGTTTACTTGTTCATTTCTATTTCTGATTTCTTTTTTTTTTCTAGTGAAAGACATTATCATAGATATAATAGGATAACGACATACAAATTGACGTTGTGAATGGATATAGTTATATAACATGCATTATCTGGACAAATCTTGTGATTCGTAACTTCATCAGATAGATTCACAGATAATATTTTATACAGTACAATAATCATTACAATGTATTTCATCAAGGAGAGAAACTTCAGGAGATTGCCATCATGAGCGTTCACTTTAGCACACTGTAATGACCACTTATCAGATGAGGATTTGTTCAGGGACCAAAAACAGAATAAAAAACACAATTTTCTTCCAAACATACATTGGTGATGCAATGCTTAAATGGACTTGCCGCAAACCGTCAACTCGTTGTCATTGACTCGTTATCATTATTCTTATCAATATGATTATCCATTTTGCGTAATTGATATAATTATCATTTGAATAACATAATTAGTATCATCATTCTTATCGTCATTATCATTATGTTGTAGTAATAATGTCATAAACGGCTTTCGTTTCGTGTATCAGCACGGTATTGAATTAATTCGAGCAAAATTCATACTTCAGTTGATGCACTTAACAAATACACCGAAGCTGCAAGAGATAAAAAGAAAAATGATTGCGATGCTTAAAGAAGTAATTAGTCACACAGTTGTAAAATCGCATGGAAACCGATACGAAATCCACTTATCATCATTTTGGATCAAGCTTATATCTTCACCTGGCGTGCACGACAAGACAATCTTGCCAGGGTGATGTGTCTATAGGAAGTATGTATACGAGAGGTGATGGACTGTGGTGACGATTGAATTGCATCCAAATGAGATGGTAACCGAAGGGTGTGCGGTGAGATTTCTCTCAGACTGGGAGCGTATCAAAACATTGCGCTCATATACCTTATCCGCCTGACCTACAAGTGGGACAAAGGGAAAGTGAGCAAAGAAAGAGAGATGGATAGATAAATGGGTAGGTAGATAGGTAGACAGACAGATAGATAGATAGATAGATAGATAGATAGATAGATAGATAGATAGATAGATAGACAGATGAAGATAGATAGATAGATAGATAGATAGATAGATAGGTAGGTAGATAGATAGATAGATAGATAGATAGGTAGGTAGGTAGATAGATAGATAGATAGATAGATAGATAGATAGATAGATAGATAGATAGATAGATAGATGGATAGATAGATAGATAGATAGATAGATAGATAGGTAGATAGGTATATAGGTAGATAGATATATAGATAGATAGATAAGTAGATAGGTAGAAAGATATATATAGGTAGATAGGGAGATAAATAGAGGGGGAGAAAGCGGGGGAGCATGGAATAAAACAGTTTTTATGAATACCGCCATTTGAAATGAATACCTCATGAAGATGGATCTCTCGAGTCTGGCATATACTACGTCAGTGAGATACAAAAACACATCCGTATGATATGAAATTGCGATGTAACTGTTATGTGGAGAACGTTGATCGTTCAGACAAACTAGAAATGGATAAAAAACGATAACTCACTGGCATGTAAGCACGTCATTATTCAGGCAGACCTTTTTGAAGCTAGTCTCATTGCTTACTGAAAACGTATGTATTTTTGTTTTCTCTTAAGAAATGCGTCATAATATTATGCAACGGAATGGCTTTTAAGGCCATTTTGATGTTAAAGTAGAAAAAAAATCGACGTTCTTATAAAAAAAAAACACATCACGCGAAATTTTCAAAACTTATTTGTTCATCTATGTTAAGATTTAAGGTGTATGTCTGATGAAGCTTTTCAAATATTATCGCTATTATTTAATCAACATGTTGACTTGGTAGAGGAGATTTGTAGACTTGATAGATGATTGTGTCGAAAAACAGTAATGAT